>JALIRR010000932.1:25000-32500 GCA_023091755.1 Montipora sp. Colony 1 RG-2022 | reverse complement strand
CATTTGATAGTGCAGACAGCACAACAAATAATTTGTTGACAATTCGCAGTCAAGTGGGTCAGCAATGCCTTTTGACAGCTAAGATAAGCAGAAACAAGGCGAGGCTGCCTGGTTCTTCTCCAGTGGCGCTCACGAAGAGTCAGGAATTTGCCACATTATACATCTGATGAGTCGTCTACACGAGCAATTTTTCGTATGCGACAACTTTTAATTGTCAAATAAAAGCTAACACGCCAGCTTTTCAGCAAGTACATTTGTCACATAAAATTGGCCAAATTTCTTCGTCTACACGCGCAAATAAAAATTACATACGAAAAATTTCACATGTAGACGGGGCTTAAACCCCGTTCTCGTATTTGCGTAAGGTCACCATTGAAGTAACGTAAGAGGTGTTCGAAATGTTACCACAGAAGGCGTTAGCACTTGTTTCCATATGACCTGGGAAAATTCCTGACAATTATCTCAATGGGAAAAGAGTATCGTTGTTGAGAAAACATCATGAACTGGAACGACAAGTGACGTAACAGAGCTCTAGTTCAACCGAGGGCAGGAGCTGTTGAGCTAAGTGGGGATTGTATCAACAGGGCATTTTTATTGAAGCAACGAATCCAAAACGGTCTGATAATCAGGTTGGAGTCAACCAGAAGCGAGAGGATACGGTTACTACTCTGAATATCGTCTTTTGAGGATGTTCGATATTCAAGGTCATGTTGAGACATCGAAACAAGCACTAGTCAATTTTTGAGTGATTCCATTTTGCCCTATTCTTGTAAAATAAACTCTTTTTGTCAATCAAAGGGCATTTTCTTATCACAGCAAAGAATCAGCTTCTCATACCTTTCTGCTGCTGGCCTCTTTATATTCGGCAAAATTACCGCCATCTGAGCTGAACTCAACATAATATTTCGTGACCCATTGTCGAGCGTCATCTCTGCCTTGTGTGGAAATCTTCACCACACGTTTGGGTACTTTGAAGTGCACTTGAATCCATTGGTAGTAATTATTGTACAGCGTGGTCCACGCGCCGAACCGCACACGACTCCTGTGCCAATGTAGTCGGGCATTATTTGAGCCATGGTTGCGATCCAATTCCGAAGAAGCTGTGATCTGATTGGAACGAATTGCTCCACTCTTCATCCCCAAAGGTTTGTCGCATCGCGGGCCTGAGGTATGAAGTAAGCAACGAAATCGATATAAGATACACAAAACCAGTAAGTGAGCTCCCACGTGTTTTGATGAACCACACCTGATATTCTCCAGCATGACCAGGAAATACTTGAAACGTCTTGATAATGTATATAGCATGAATTATATTGTTTAGAGCGGTTTTCAATCGAGTGTTGTAAAACAAATATCATAGTAATTACTTCGACCAATCACAGTATCTGCAAACAGCGCAATGAACCAATCCAAATTCGTAGCAATTCCGTGTAACTTGCTCAAAGCGCCGGAAAAATCGCACGTGCAAGTTGGTTTTGGTTTTCCTCGGTCAAGTTTCCAATGCTTTCCCATATTTGCGTCTACATTTTTCTTCATGCAGGCCAATATTAAGAACTAAGGAAATCGCCACTCTTACTAAAGAATAGTTAAAATCCGAGAAAATAATCCTTGAATTCAAATGTCTCAAATGTATTTTCAAAAGAAGTGTTTGTGTAAGAAAAGAATCCCTAACATTCTCTTTCAAATTTCCCGGGCGCCGCCATCTTGAATAATTGTGTCGTGTCATTTACCCTATTGTTCTGACTCAAAGGGGTTTCGTATAATAACAATACAGCGGTGTAACACATCACAACTGTTCTGAAATTCTTTTGTTTCGTATGCAAACGCTTTCTTATTTCTTGTAAAATTGTCTTGGTTCGAGTGAGGCCTGTACTACTACTGTCTTGTTAAAAAAAAAATTAAAAGATTAAAATATTCGAGCTCTCGCTAATCCACGGCATCATCAGATGATGACGAATTTTTTTAACAAGAGAGCAGTACAGGGCTCACTAGAATCAAGATAATCTTGTCCAGACAATGCTAATGAAGGAAAATATCCGAAGATCATTTCTGGTGTTAAAAGTTATTACTTTTTTTTAATTGGAATGGGTTTCCTTGAATGACCGCTCGTGAGGAAAATATTTCATTTTGCTGCCCTCAAGAAGGCAATTTCAAATTACTCACCGATTGCGCACCCATAGAACTCGACCCGCATGGAAATCCAGCTACGCCACGTGACTGGGTGTATCTTGAAGAAGCGACCGTTCACAGGACGAGCGAACCTATGCGTTATCACTACATAGCGGTCATAGTTGCCCTGGAAAATCTGCGAGAAAGGAACAATCAAAATGATCAAATGCGTTTTTCGCACTTCCCTTGACCTTGAAGCATTTGTTTGAAAAATTCAATCTGGGTTTGAAAATACGTGTCGAGATCCCGTTACGATGCTCTGACATTTTAACCCTAAACCACGTAACCACATCTGTTGTGACCTGATCACTTCGTCAGAATTACATGTTCCCGGAAAATTACATGAAAATTAGTCCATTGCTCGAAGAGTGGAGGCGTCACACACAAAGAGAACAACCAGAAGAGATTCAAAAGGTTACGTTCCCCGGCACTGCTCCCTCATCAAGGTGGGTTGCCAATATGGCTGCGCAATGAGCTTCTAATCAACATGATGGTTTAGTAAGACATATTCAAGCAAAAACGAACGATAAAACGCAACATTTCAGAATCACCATGACGTCACATTGTTTAAATGAGTTCTAAAATGCCACTTTTAGCAATTATTCAAGGAAATTTCCCACTAACAGTAACATAACACGGAGCACGAAAATGGAAAACTTCAGTAACAATTTCGCATGAGTAGAATCCGATGATCGACAAGACAAGAGGCCGACTGAAATCGAAAGCAACCCGCAGGCTCCCTTTTTCTGTTTTCTACTGTTATTACGGCAAGGGTGGGCCACACTCGTATCCCGACTGAACAATCTCCCCCCAGTAAAACTGGGACACATTTTACCGACCTCAAATTAATGGATAGCTGAGTGAAATCTAGAGTTCCCATGCTAGGATTCGAACCCAGAATGCTGGGATGTGGTCCGCGAGCGATATCCAGGATACTCCGAGCCCCCTTTAAAGTCTGATGATTGCCTATCTTAATTGTATAGCTGTAGTTAATCCGCAATTGTCAGCATAGCTATTATTCTTTAATTCTCTAAAATTGTCCAATTAAGGATAAATTTGGATAGTTTCAGATACGGTTTTCCTCTAAAAACAGTCGAACTGTCCAATTTAGAAAATATAGGACAGTTTTTCTAAGCCAATCAAATCTCAGAAAATACAATGGGTAATAGAAACTAGCCAATCAGCACAAATCATAGCGTCAGCTTTGTAGTAGTTGACAATGGCGGAGGTTAGCCACGGAGATTTGCCAAATTTCTCCATTTCTCAGAACTTTTTCAGCGATATCACCGCAAATGAGATATTTCCTACGTTGCCAGAAGAAGATCTTGCCAACGTGAGAGGCAAAAACCAAAACTAAAACACCTCCAAGATTACAAAAGGCTAAATGTGTCATGAGTTACAATGATGCAGTTCTTTGCTGCTTTTTCGCTGAAATTAGAAAAACGGACGGTCACGAATACGAAACAGAAAGTGTGGCTGTCATGCAGTGCTCGTTGGACCGTTATCTTAAAAACTGTGGCAAAAACTACAGTATTTTGCGAGATCGTGAATTTGCAAATTCTCTCGTGCTTTAAGCGAAGCATACGAAGAATTCCTCTGGAGTTCAGGTAATATTTTGGAAATAGAGATAATTCACAATATTTTAGTTTGCCTTTCTTCAAGGATAATAGCTTGATTGAGCAATGCCCAGTTACAACTGACCAACTAGCTAACATTTCTCGGACTGCCAAATTGGACTCGGACTCGTCCAATTTTGGCTGTCCTCAGAATTTTCCTAATCCAATCATTTCCAAATTTAACACCATGTATTCCTATTACATATACAAATCTGGTCTTCCTTGTCTAATAAAAGAAGGTCTCGTGAATTTCAATTCTGGGGTTCCACATGACAAATATAACAATATAAAAACGGTAGCAATTTTGGTGCTTCGAATTAATCCCTAAGGAATTAATTTCTATTCTAATCCAAATGCATTCTTTCGTTTCGACAAAAATATGACCGCAAGACTGAACATATAATCCATTCCCTGCTTTCAGATACCTTTTTCTTTTCTTAGCATTCTTTCTCTGATTTTACGTTGCCTTAAGGCTAAAGCTAAGCCCTGTTCGCCTAAAACCAAATCTACTTTGCTAATTGCTGAGGGAAACAGGACCTCAAATTGATCTCGATGATACGCAAAAATACAGTGCAAAATATCCTAAAATAATGACCTTTAACACGTACCTTAGTCTTTCCATTCTCTTTATAAGTCACAAACCGGTATCCCTTGATACTGAACTCTAGATAATACGTCGTGACCCACTGATCCGAATTTTGTCGACCCTGAGTGGAAATCCGTGTCGCGCGAACGACTCCTTCAAAGTCAATCTTCAGCCACTGACGTTTGTCGCTGCGCTTGGCAACCCATGCTCCGCCCATGCTTCCCACGCGGCGCTGATGTAAGCGCGCGTTGCGCGCCGCGCCGTAGTAATTATAGAATGACGATGCAGTCATGAGTTGATCAGGAACTCGGCGGTCTTCCAAGCCAAGAGGAACGTCACACTTATCTACACAAAATTTCACAGATAAACGTGTTACCAGCATGCAAGCACTAAAACTTAGCAAAGAAATCTAACATAAACGTAGGTCACATGGGTTAACCATCATTTGATGGCTTCTCTGCTCTAAAAAGGGGCATATTTTTAAAAACCGGACGAGACGTTCCAGTTTTTTTTTTTTTGTAACAGCTACCTTCTAAAACTTGTGTTCTAATCCAAGAGGAGTATTTCACAAAGATATCCTCCATTCTCGAGAAATGCCTAGTCTAGGCTATGTTGGCAGGCGAACAGGTCACGCGGAGGGGAAACTGGCGAGTGAAACAACTTTATAGTCGACCAGGCGTATTGCACTTAGTTTTCTGTTAGTTTTGAATGCCACACAGATCTTGTATGTGTTGTATTGGTGTTAATCGAATTTTTGAATTTCTGTCCATTTTATAATCAGAATTTCCTGTGCTTTTGTCTGTCTTTCATTTCATTCATTGAATCACGAAAAGTAAAGTGTTGCGTTCATTGAAACCTTTCAAGGGAGAAGTCACCAACATGTCTTTAAGTGTTCTACCACAATTTCGTTTTTTCATGGTTGGACTGGAACTAGCATTGAATGGAGGCTAAATTATTTTCTCGGTGACCGCGATTCCATGCTCGACCAGTCCAACCGTGAGAATCCGTAACCTGCCCACTATACAACTGAATCAGTTTTCTGTACTTACACCATGCTCCGCCATACAGTTCCATTCGCATGGAGATACGCGAGCGCCAGCCACGAGGAACGATTTTTACGAATCGTGCCACAAATGGGGGATCGAAAGAGTGAGTTTGAATGCCATTTTGATCGTAGTTTCCTGTAAAAGTCTACAGAAAAAGGAAAACTGATAGTCAAGGCAAAAGATCACACCCATGCCTCGTGGCAAATGCCAAGTTAAGGCCATTATTCCTTTCTTATTCCATTCCAATTCCTACACCAACCATGCTGTGAGGACCCCATTTTTTAAAAATAGGAGATTCCTTCTGTGTTGTGCTGTGAATTTAGCGACTCAGCTCCTGTTAGAAAGCGTGACTCGACGTTCTCATCAAACCGAAGGAAAAGCTGTAAGGCGAGTTCACGCGACTTATCGGTACGACCCTCCAAACAAAGAATCGTTGCATGAGTTTTTGCACCGTAGAGCCTCGGGAAATGTTCAAAAGGCATTGTCAAAAGATCGCGTTTTATTAGGGTTTTTGCATGGTTCTTGTGCTTCTTGATACTCCTTAGTTTACCAACCAGCACACTTTCCAAGCTTTTATGCCCAATATCAAAATATTGCGTCGTAAGTATGTCATATACGGTTCCAGAGAGCAATGACATTCTTTGCGTAGATTTGTTAGAACAACGTTAAGTAACATCCACTGAAATCCCACGCGACATTTCCTTACGACTTTCACAATGTACATTCCAAACTCTTACGGGCTTCCCCGAATTTTTCTGAGGGGAGGGGGCGGCTGTACACAGGCTAGGGACTGAGTACAAATGGCCCACCTTCACCCAAAAGTCATTGTGGTCGTTTGCTTTTGTTTTTCAAATGACGACTTGTCTAAATACGTGATATGATTGGCTAAAGGCACTCAGGAGAATCACGTGGGAAACAACATGTCAGATATTTAGGTAATTTCGTGTTACACGAAATTCAGTCACGGTTTGCAATGACTTTTGGGCGAATGTGGGCCTTTAAGGCACCGATTTCAAACGATTAACCTTTTCGGGACTGTGTTGAGTTTTTTCGTTAAAATACCGTGTAAATCGTGTAAACTGTAACTGTAGGTTATTTTCTTATGTAAAAGGTTATTGTTTAGCAGATTAAGTCCGTTTCCTTTGTATTGCATTTATCTTTTGTGGTATTTTTTGTGTACATGTAATTGCTATATTTTTGACAATAAAAACTTTAAATTACAAAATAGAATACTTTTAACAAATTGGGAACTTTTAATACCTTGCCTCATTCATTAGTCCATCGGATATCAGCGGTAGTGACGAGCAAAGTGGAAACGTTAGAGTCCCTCTTGCTATCGAATGTTCTCTTTGTTTATAACCTTAAACTTATTTCTACATAAAAATTCAGTTTACACCATGTAATAGCACTGCAAAGGGAAAAGTGGTTTCGGTGGATGTTATTTAACAATTATTTCATGAGCGCACGATGGATATGAGATGGTAAATAGCCAACAAGGCCAGGGAGGATACAACCAGTCTCATATCCAACAAGCCCAAATGGACTCATTGTTTTATTAAATTTTCATTAAATTTCGAACGCTTGCACACTTGGTAAATAAAGGCAATCAATTTCCAGTTTGACAACACTTGACGCACAATCAGTTTCCATATTAGGTCATACGGTATCTGACCTGCTAACCGGGACTGAGTGAACCAATCACAAAGTTAGAAACGTCATTTATCCGAGTTCGAAAATATAGTAACTCATGTTATTCGATTTGGTTAATTCTAGAATAAGTACAACCAATGCCTTACAGTTGTCACTTTCAACCGCATCTTTCATGTAAACCTACACACAGGGTAACAACAATGCGAGCCTTCAATAATACCATATTTTAAATCAAAACATCTCGCATATACCTTTATATAATCCCACCAATGTGTGACTCGGGAGAAGTACATTCCGTCCATACTGTAGTACACATAATAAGCTGTCACCCACTCCGCTTTATCTGCACTTCCTTGTGTCTCTATGCCCGTTAATAAGGTCGGCTGCCCCAAGTCGACCTTCAACCACTGGTTGTGCTTATTGTGAAGCGCAG
>JALIRR010000932.1:15000-20000 GCA_023091755.1 Montipora sp. Colony 1 RG-2022 | reverse complement strand
AGATTCATAGGGATAGACATTTCAAAAGGTGAGTTGTTTTATCTTGGAAGGCCTAATTGATACGAGCTTTATAGATTCTCTTTCGCTCCCTTGTCACCAACGTAATCATCAACTCGCGCATGCGCACATGAAACTGTTTATGCAATGAAAAACTAGGCATCATTGTTGCCTTTTGGAACAGTTTGAGCGACCTACGCACAACTTTAAATTCGATTTCAGCACTTGCCCAACGCTAAAATTATGTTGGTTGAATCCGCTAAAACGGGCCTTTGGGAGACCAAGGTCGATAATACGTAGTTCATACAGCACAGTTCATACACCACACAGTTGATGTTAAGAATGACCTGCGAACTGCTGCTTGAATCATTCCCATTGTATACAGAGTGGTTCATGTGAAAATTGTGGTAAGTACTACTGGATAATGAACGAACAAGAGTCCGGTTTTAATCCAAGCACACGTTTTCTTAGAAAAAAAATCGGTTTTCCCATTGTTCCTTTTATTTGGCATATTTGAAGGACAAAAATAGTGTTTGTAAATAGCGTTCCTCTTTCCAAGTTATAAGGGGTCCGTCTGGTTTGGGACGGCTTCAACAGGAAGTACAAACAGAAACGATCCTTACTCTACCTGTTAGACATCCATAAAACTCCAGTCTCATGGCAATATATCGATACCATCCCCAGGGACGAACTCGGATGTAGCGGCATTTAAGAGCAGGGATAAAGGGATGACTGACAATGGTGTTTTGGTCTCTGTTGCCTGTGAAATACTAAGATTAAAAAAAAGAAACAGTTACGAAGGAATTAAAGAATGGTCGACGAGTAAACACAGCTGGTAATTGGCTCAATTAGACGATATCTAAGTTGGTGAACTGATGGGCTATTCCTGAGTTCCCTGAAGAGCTTACTCAAGACTAAACGTCTGGTTCACGGCCTTTAATAAAGAATGGCGTTCACTGAATTTTCTAGGCTGAAATCGACGTTTACAGGTAAAAACTGATGAAACAACACACAAGCAGCGGTGAAAAAACTTAGATACAAAGTTTCCTTGGAAATTATATTTTACTTCACCGTGTCATATGCTTCAAGGTACATTCTCAGAAGTGACAGTTAACAGTAATGTTAAATGGTATTTGTAAGGTAAGTGAGTAATAATAGCTAATTAATTACAAACCAACATTTTAAAAAGGGCCAACGGCAAGAATTAACTGTCACTTTTGATGATGTATGTTGAAACATACGAAACTTTAAGTCAATATAATTGCAAAGGATGCGTTTGTATCTGTTTGCCACCATTGCTTGTGTGTTGTTCCTTCCGGCTAAAGTTGAGGTGGCCAAAGAAAAAGACTATTATTGCGATGAAACAAGTTTCAGTGATTTCAACTCATTACTCTAGCCTGTAAAGCTCTTTTATTGCACAAATTCTAAATCGAGAGAATTTTCACACTTAAGACCGCGTTTAAAGTTGTCTTTGTGTGTGTGTGCTATTGTGTGTACCAACCTTGCAAACTCGATACATTCATTTAATTTCTTATTTGTGGGGTAAAAAGTGTTGTTGCTGTAGTTGTTACAGATCTTAATCAAAAAATAAATTCAAATGGCTTGTGGAACTGCTCGCTAGCCAGGTAGTCCACAGGCACACCACCTTACTAAACTGAAGATTCAAGCAAAACATAATGTGGTGAGAGAAGTGGAAATGAGCTCGGGATTCGGGATCACAGAAAACAACGCCAGCCAGGAGTAAGAGCGGGATCTGAAACCGGCGCAAACACATTGAATCCTACGCCCTAATTTCTGAGCCACACCATTCCCCTGAAAAGAATATTTACTGTGGTGTTTACTTGAAATCCCTAGATTTTCGAACAATTCAAAGAGAAACGCACTCACCTTGATGTTATTTCGTTCCTGATAAGGCTTAAAACTGACAGCATTCAAGCTGTGATACACGACATATTGCGTGACCCACTGGTTCTTCTCTTGCTGTCCTTGAGTTGCAATTCTAATTATTTTCGCGGGTAAAATGAAGAAAACCTGAATCCACTGGTATCGGTTATTGTACGCAGCTTGCCACCCACCGCTGAGGCGCCCTTGGCGGCGGATGTTCAGCCGTGCGCGAGACGCTCTGGAGTAGACATTTATCTCGGATGACGCCGTCATCTGACTGTCCTTCAAACGACGGTTTTGCAATCCCATTGGACGGTTGCACATCTTTCCTTTGAAACGAAAAATTGATACAAGGCTGGTTTCGATTGGTCATTTTCCGTAACAAAAATCAATTATTAAAATCAAACTCAATAAGTTTGAGAATAACGTAAATGCCAAACGGTACTTAAATATAATGTGTTGGCGCTATAATTTCATCCCCTATTTATTACAAATAAATACTAACGAAATTTTCCATGAGACTTTTGCGCCCTAGAGTTCCGTTATATTTTCTGTCTCTTATACACCATTTTAAGACATTTTCCATTCCAACGAGCGCAATTGTAACTTCGGTATTTTTAATCGTGAATTTCCGATTGATCTTACACGACAGGGTCCCTTCAAAACAACATAACTTACCAAGTCTGCATCCATACAATTCAAGCCTCATGGCGACATAGCCGTACCAAGACCTAGGATGGACGCGTATGTAACGTGCCTTGATTGGCAGTCGCAGCCGGTGAATTACAACTAAATAGCGTTCATAGTTTCCTTGGAATACCTGCAGCGAAGGAGACAAATGATTCAGTAATGGTGAAAGAGAACAGGACAAGTGATTTAAATGAGAACTCACGTAGATGCAAGAACATAACCTAGCTTTTGTTGCCCTCGTAGTTGGGATCCATTCGTGTCAGGAAACAAATTAAAGGTAGCATAGAAAAAGAAATAAAAACTCTCGAAAATGTTTGATTGGCTTCAGTTGTTAAGAGGCCAGGGGCCGGTTACTCGAGGCCTGGTTAGCGCTAACCATTGGTTAAGAGGTATTAAAACTTATAGATTTCCGTGGTACTTAACGCTGGTTAGCGCTAACCATGCTTCGAGCAACCAGGTCCTGACGACATTATCCAGAAAATATAAGTCGCTATCCAAAGTAAAACATCCTCCACGTGAAACGTTTGCAAAGGTTTTCGTACATTTCTTTGGAAAGATGTGCTTCGATTGCGCATATTCACCATTTCGTGAGCAAATACTGAAATCTTAGCACTTGAAACTGTCGAATAGAGACTTTACCACCGTATAAAGTTAGAGTGAGTTTCAATCCAGTTTCATAAAACCAAAACCAAAGTAATTATTTTGGTCAATCAAAAAAGGGCGGAGACAATCCGGTAAATCAATCAAAACTCGAAGTAATTACACATAGCCGACACAAAGCGCGGGAAAATGTGCACGCACGAGCCACAATTGGTTTTGGTTTCACTTCTGAATGATTGAAAAAAAGGCGCGAGAACTTTGAACAAATCGCTGAGTGAAGTAATCATACAAAAAGCAATTCGCTAATTACTTTCGACGCTTAATTGAAAACCGCTCTATCCACTCTTTGAACATCTGGAGCCTGACGATTAGAATATTTGGCAACTACGCAGTGTCATGTGACCTCCAGAATCTGAGATTCAAACCGGGAAAAACTGAACATGTGAAAATGCATAACTGTCAACTACATCAAATGAATGAAGGCGCTAGTTTCTACAGAAACTGTGGTGCTGCGTCGGTGGGGAAGTAGTACTACAAAAATTTTGGTTTTTAGAATCTCTGTACGGTGGCCAATTTACATTATCAACTCCGTTGATAAAACCAAAATTTTTGTCAACTACATCAGTTATTTTAATTTCCATGGCAACATGATGACACCGAACATCGTTTACATTTATAACTTGCCTCTTCATTCTCTATTTTCGAATTCCCCATAATACACTTTGTTTGCCCCCCAAATTTTGCATAAACCATTGTTTTCAAATGCTCTTGGGGACACTGCATATTCCCAAGAGCATTTGAAAACGATAGTTTATGCAAAATTTGGGGGGCAAACAAAGTGTATTATGGGGAATTCGAAAATGGAGAATACTGCCACCTAATCGTTGTCGCAAATTACCGCAAAGGCGTAGATCGCTATCATGTAATTAACAATTACTCCAAGAGCGTGCGTTGGATATGAGATGATAGATAGCAAACGAGGCGCTTCGCGCCGATTTGGCTATAATTATCTCGTATCCAACAAGCTCCAGTGGAATTAGATTAATTATTTTATTTAAAAGGCAACAAATTATGGATGAATCCTCCCTACTTTATTTCGTAAAGGGAAACAAAAAGACTGATGTGTACAGTCTTACGAGAATACGAGCACGAATAAAGTAGCGCGTTTGAGTAATTTTGTTGAGAATATAATAAATAAAAAATCGTATGAACCTGCTCGTCCATTTCGTGATTTATGGTCACTCCTTATTTTGAAAGTTCTCAAATTGCAATCGCCTACGGCTCGTGCAATTTTGAGAACTTTCAAAACAGCACTCGTGCCCATAAATCACGAAATGCACTCGCGTTCATACGATTTCCTGTACATACCATGATGCCAATCAAAACTCTAGAATTGCATTATCCACTGATTTAGTTTGTAATAATACGGAATACAAGGAGGTCACTTTAAAGCAATAGGTAAGAGAAAATAACGGTTAGGAAGGAAGACTCCTAAGGGATTTTTTTTTGGATGAACAAGAAACGGAAGTATGGATACGACCGCAAAGGGAGCGGACAGGATCGATCACAACGAATTAAAAGAGGCGTTCCCGCTGTAGGGACGCAATAACAAGTTGCAATGCTGTCACGCTCGGATTGGTTCATGTGACGTCACGTGGATGCGGATGTTAAAGACGACAACAATCATGTAAACGCTACAAGCCCCAAAGACCCAACAATACCCTTACCCTTATCGTTCTACCCTGTTTGTAAGGGTAAAACTTGACTCCGTTGTTGCTGAAAGAGAGAGTATATGACGTCACCCACTGATTAGCATCGTAACGCGCCTG
>JALIRR010000932.1:0-12500 GCA_023091755.1 Montipora sp. Colony 1 RG-2022 | reverse complement strand
TAACCTCTCTAAAATTATTGAACTCCACAGGACATTACGCTTTCCGTAACTCAAACTGGTTTCAACATCTTCTTAGGCTGAGGGACTCTACAACAATGTTTCACGTAACGACAATTATTGGTCATTGTTGTAGTAAATAAATAATAAGACGTGCGATCATTTGTCTCACGATTCGCGACGTTTCGACCGCTTACTGCTGGTCTTCTTCAGACGATGAGATCGACTATATATATCTAGGTGGTCGGCCGAGACAGGTGGATTTAATCCTTATTGTCAAAGACAATGAGGGGTAATCAGTCAGTCAGTCATTCAGTAGTCAATTGATCACAATAAACACCCGCATAAAAGCACCTACAAGATTCTTCCAAGTTTGGCTAAATAGGTTCTTATAAAAATGGTATTTCAAGATCATTTTCCAAACTAAGAACCTGTTTTACTTTTAGGCTAAACTGGTTCTTATGTAAGGGAGGTCTAAAATGAAAATTTTCGCCTAGCAGGTTGCTAAATTCTAGGTTCTTCTATGAGGCTGTTCAACTGAGGGAGGAAACATAACTCACCGGCCGGACATCCATAAAATTCGACTCGCATGCACGGGTGACTGTACCAGCCTCTTGGGTTGAGACGAATATACTGGCATCTAACAGAAGGACTGAGAGCGTTGACAACAATGCTGTTTTGATCGCGGTTTGCTTGGAAGAGCTGTTTCAAGGAAAGTCCAAACAAAGCACAAATTACAATAGCCCTTTTCACGGTTAGTTTTTTCTTATTTGCATTACAATGCAATCTAACGTGGATGCGAGGCAATTTCGGGTTAAAACTACAAAATAGCCCGAAATTGCCTCACATACATGCTAGATTATATTGTAATGCAAATGAGAAAAACTAACGTTAACCGTGAAAAGGGCTATTGCGTGTTTTAATAGTAAGAACATATAGTAAACCAATGTCAAGTAACTATTGTCCTCTCAGTGTTCCTTACCTACCCCACCCTAACCATTACCGAAGTACGGATAATCTCCAGATTAAGTAGACCTTATCTATCACGACCGCCACATTGAAGTCTTCGCCTCTCATGCTCTGCCCATTGTCCATCAATTACTTCAACTGAAGGTGAACCCAGGAACAAGACTTTTTTTTTTTGTTTGTCGTGAAAAGCATCTCTCTGTTCCCAATAACCAAACCTCACGAGCCTAAATACCGCCCCCGAATTTCATAGCCAATGACACACAACAGAACAGAACAACAACAGCAATAACTTAAAGAACTGGCCGGAGACAAACTCGTTGACTATTTACAAGAGGGACTACTCAGATCAAAACCAACTAATGTTGAGAGAGGGTTTTGAACTCGGGGTGTCCAGATTTCAAGCGTCTTATCCATTGTGCCGTACTGCCTCCTATCAATAGACTATTTTCGAATTGTCATAGATGGACTGAAACTGGCATGAAATGGACGCTAATGTGGGCAAATTAATTTGTGTGTGAAAAGATTTGCCCGCATTAGCCTCCATTTCATGCTAGATCCAGTCCAGCCGTGAGAATTCGAAAATGCTCTATTGTTTTTGGACTTTGAGAATATTTGCAAAAGGTCAATTTTAGCGCATGCTTGAGCTAAGCAGGCACCTGATTGGCCAGTCGTAATGACATAAAATATGCGTGGCTTGAGCGGGTTGTGGAAAAAATGGCCTCCGTAGTAGGGATCACTTTCGTCGACGAATCTAAAAACTTTGATTTTGAAAAGAGTGGAAAAGTGACATTGAATCAACAGAAAACCGAGATGCGAGCTCTTCGGAGAAAGATGTTGAATGTGAAAGCACGAATTCTCAAAGCGAGAGTTATGAACGTTCTCTCTGTAAGCGTGAGCTCTGAAACGTTTAAGCGTAGACTCTGAAACCGACAATTATCCCTCCGACGACGAAGAAACGGACGAAACTGACAAAGACGACGTCACAAAGGCAAAAAACAAAAGTGCAGGCAAAAGGAAGCCAGCCACTCCGCGGCCATGATCATCTAACCGCGCGATATTGGGAATGAAAACTTAAACTAGCTTGGCGAGACTAAAATTAGATTTTAAAAAACTATGATCGGGCATGGGGATCCGCTCTCTGACTTTATCCTCTCGTGATAAGGCCTATTTGGCCAGATCATACAAAATCACTTGTACTCGTTACCTTATCAGCACTTTTGAACCTGTACACAGCCCAATGGACGTTATCTGCGCTGAACGACACATAGTATGAAGTAACCCATTGACGAGCATCTTGTCTACCCTGTGTGGCTATCTTCCTTATTCTCATCAATTTTCCAAAGTCCACTTTAAACCACTGGTTGTAATTCCTGTATTTGGCACACCATCCCCCGATGTACTTTCCGGTTTTTTGCCTCGCCAGTCTTCCGAGCCAAGCAGCTTGGTAAACATCACGTGTGGACGAGGCTGTGATTTTGTCATTGGGAATGCGTCCGTTGCGCATGCCTAGAGCGTTGTTACACCGAGACGCTATACAAAGAAGAAATATATTCAGTAATAAGAAGTTTTAAACAACTGGAACAGCCAAAATTGAACAGATGAGGAGATATATTTTATGGAATGGTGATGTGCAGAGGTAAGTGTTAAACTGATCAATGTCCAGATCCCGGTTGTTCGAAAGCGGATTAACTTAATCCAGGATTAGCGTAAACTTTTGTTTTCAACGTTTTGGTCCAGTGTCCAGTGTCCATTGCTTATTTTTGTTTTTCAAGATTGACTTCTTCTAAGGTAACGTTTTACCGAATATCAGTCTTGAACAGCCTTTGGGAGTAGAGAATAAAACTCCCTTGTTAATTTTTAACCTGAGATTAGCGTTAATCGGCTTTTGAACAACTGGCCCCAGGATTACAACCTGCAGACTGGTTGGAAAGGAGACATCTGACTCAGTTACCTTATGACAGGTGAACACTGAAGACAGCGACAATGATAAACGATAATAATGATGATAATAGGGACCTGAAGCAAGGACGAAGACGACGGTTACGAAAACGCCACATAACGATAGGTTTAATTAGCAAAAGCAACAGTTCTGCACGACCTGCACGTGCGTTTTACATTTTGATACATTTGTTTGCCGTTTTCATCTTGACACCGACGCGAAATGATCAAATTTGAGGTCATGTGGAGGACGAGAGCCCCTGACGATGAATTTTTAATTTTCTCCCAAAATCCACACCGTTCTCGCCAATTTTAATTTTGGAATGGGACTCACACTTTCCAAGCCGAGTGACTCAGAGTAATCGCAAATTTATTATAGTAAAGGCTCGTTTAGACGGTTTCAACATTTGACCAAAATTCATTCAACAAAAGTTGAACGGATGTTGGGCAAATGTTGGATGCAAAAACCAAGTTGTGCGGAGGTTGTTCAAACAGTTCCAACACTGCGCCAACAAAAAAACCAACATTTTCGCGAAATTTGATTGCGAGGAACTAAGAGCTAGAAACCAGTCTCTCTCGTCCAGATAAACTACGCCGTATTGACTTTTGCGGCCTGATGTGAGCATGCGTGTGTTCTACAATTGTTGAACAGAGTTTCAAACGGCCTCAACGTCATTCAACATTTTCGAGAACAAAGGAAAAGTTCAATCGATGTTGAATGAAAGTTTAAACCGATTTAAACTTGATTCAACACGCTTTCAACATTTTTACCCTTTCAACAATGTTGGACGACCTGCTCAAAATGCACCAAACATTTGGTTCAATAAACTGTTGAATGCATGTTAAAGAAAACGTTGAAACCGTTTGAACGGGCCTTAACGGTATATAATATTTTCAGACAACGTTCTCGTAGCCGTCTTCGTTATCCTTACTTAAGAGGGACCACGGCTACGAGAACGTTGTCTAAAAATATTATTTCCCGTTACTGTAATAATTTTGTGATTACTCCAAGTCGCTCGGCTTGGAAAGTGTGAATACACAATCCAAGAATAAAGTTGATGAGAACGGTGTGGATATTTAGAGAGAAAATTGAAAATTCATCGTCGTGTGCTCTGGTCTCCACATGACCTCAAATTTGATCATTTCACGTCGTAGTCAAGACGAGAACGGCAAAAAAATGTATCAAAATGTAAAATGCACGTGCAGGGCGTGCAAAGCTATTGCTATTGCTATTTGCCCACTAAATATGCAAATTTATGGTGTTCTCGTAGCCGTTGATGATGACGATGATGATGACAATGATGACGAAAATGATGACGACAATGATGACGACAATGATGATGATCATGATTATGATGATAACGGTGGTGATACAGGAAAGACGGAACTACTCAAGTTGACATGTCCAATATCCATCGTATTTCTTAGAACAATGAAATCTTCCCTAATAACAATTGACTCAGTTTGTCTACAAACTGCCTCAAATGATGCATGCGTGCGGTATACCTGCACAGCCGTACAACTCTGCTCTTAAGCAAATCCAGCCATACCAAGTCTTCGGATACAGGCGCACGTAAACAGCTGTGAATGGTTTGAGAAATTGGTGATAAACTATTGAATGGCGGTCCGTGTTGCCTTCGAAGGTCTGAAAAAGGTAAAAAGAATAAAAAAGATAATGACAATTCAGGAAAAGCAAAAACTTCTTTTGAAGTCTTGGGACAGTTATATACATATTATATTGACTTTAGCTATATTTGCGCACCTTAAAAAGTTAAGTTAGACGCGTAGAACTGAATAACAGCAAAGTTAACTATAAAAGGGTAACTTGTAGTACTAGAAATCCATGACAGCCATCCAAGTCTTGGTCCTAGTCATGGAAATAAGCGGTCACAAGAAAAGATCTCTGTCCAGTGGAGATCGAAACCACGACCTAAAGTCCGAATGGGTTACCAAGGCTAACGCCTCAATGGCTTATCCTGGCAGGTCTAGCACTGCCACTTATCCTTTCACAATCATTACTTTATTTTGTCTACAAACAATTTGATTACCAACATCATTTCCTTCGGTTTAAAGTTATCCTTTCATAGGAGTGTGAGTTCCCTTTTAAGTGAAGCCTAATTTTCGAAAATGGGTTCCACGCGATTATAGCGCGACAAGCCGTCTTTATTTTTCAAACAGCTTTACTTAAATTTCTTGGACGTTCCTGTGTAGGCCTAAACTGGCAAGTTACTTCATCGCGACTGAGTTGGCTGCCAAAACCTAGACATACATATATTTGCTTTCCTTTGCTTATGCAACTAACAAAGCGGTGATGAAGTCACAGGTTTAGTGAATGGAATGAATGTATATTTGAAGTGCGGGTTACAGACCAAAGAGAGAAGTAATCCTCGCTCTCAGCTGGACAATTTAAGCAATTGTTTCTTATAGACACCAGAAAAATTCAGTCAATTTTGCTTTCAATTTTTTTTCATTCGACTTCTTTCAAGAAAGCACATGAACTCAACAAATTGACCTGCTTCCAAATGAGTGGCTTCATAGCTCACTGAGTTGGTAGAGCATTGCACTGGCATCGCAGAGGTCATGTGTTCGAATCCCGTTGAAAGCCACCTGGATTTTCCAGGTGTCTGTAAGATACGATTGCTTAAATTGTCCTGATAAGTGAGAACTTTTCTCTTTTGTTTACAACTAACAAAGCGAAGGAGCAAGGGTGGCACAGTCGGTTAGTGCGCCGCCTTGGTGCATAAGGTCCTGACTTCGATCCCCGAATCTCATATCCTTGTTTCGACTTCTTTCCTTTCAGCGTAGCCTAAGTAGCTTTAAATACCCTTAAAACGGAGCACTGATGGAAAGAGGGGGTAAAATGAGCGCACCGTCGGCTTCCTGGGAGAGTACTCTCTAGAAAGTAAAGGAACTTCCGACGTTAAATAACGTGTACCTTTACCTTACCTTTACCTTATTGCTGTCAAGTCAAGGATAGGCCTATTTATTAAAACAAGCGCTAGCCTTTGAAAATTCCTCAAAACATACGCACCTTAACTCGTGCATTCTCCTTATAAGGAACAAAGTTCATTCCATCGACGCTATAACCGACCGTGTATGTTTTCACCCAATAATTTGCATTATGCCGTCCTTGTGTTGCCACTCCTTTAACACGTGTCAGCTCAACGAAGTTTACTTGGTACCATTCTCCATGACGATTAGATCGCACGCCCCAGGAATAGTAGCCGTTTAGTCGACCGTATAACGGCGAATAACTGGAACTATAATATGTTGACGCGCTCAAATGGCCGTCAGGAACTCGTTTGTCCTCCAAACCAAGCGGCATCACACAGCGATCTGTAAAAGCAAAATTTAATAAATCTAATTTGTTAAGTTTTTGAAGAACAATGCACTGTTGAGGTTATTACTTTAGATCACAGACGTAATAAAAAAATCATTGTTTGTGACGCATTGCATTTTGATTTAGTATCGTTTATTTATTGAATTCTCTGTTGCTTTTGCGTTGTACGTGTTGGCAGAACGTACTTAAGCTTTTCCACCGGAGAGTGACACTTACAGATTTTACTCTCGCTAATGCAAGATGATTTTAGTCACCGATTGGAGACGCGCTTTAGGTGTGACTGGGTTTGACAAACATCTACGTCGACTCAAAAACTATGTCCCCTTTATAGCCGTAGTTTACTAATCTGCGCTTTAAAGGGCACACGTCAAACGACAGATACCGGGAAACTTCTCAAAACGGAGAGAAAAGGTAGAATCAGGAGGCTATGATTCCAATTTTAAGTCTATGTAAGTAACGGAATTTCACAGATCAAGTTATTTTTAGACGAGTGCTTAAATAAAATTTGGCTTGCACATTGACCATTCTCACTGCCATGGGTAATAAATTTTGACTCCACTATCCAATCAGACACAACACGACTAACTCAATCACAACACAACTGTGTAGATACATGGGCATGTAGGACAGCAAGCGCCACAAGCCGGTTTATTTTGCTTACCATATGCATACAAACTCCGCTCTAGCATAACAATACGTTAGCATACTTGATGGTACAAACCTCCTAAAAACTTGTTAAAGGAAAAGTACACTAGGCACCTGCCGGATACGAAAACCCAAAACCCTTCGGGAATGAGGGAACGTATTCTCCAAACCCTATGCAAGTGCCACTACCCCATGGAGGCTAAGGGGAAAATTTAACAAAAAAGTAGGCGAAGAAAGCTGAACCTAGACTGATTTAAATCCCTAACGGTTCACTATTTATACGACAAATTACCCATAATCCCCACCAGACAACTGGACCCAGTCCTCTGGTCCGTGCCGGCAAAATATCCATTTCTGCCAATTTCGCAAGCTGCAACTGTCAGAAATACCATTTTCTCATGCAAGACTTGTGATTAGTTGAAAAGGTCTGGTTTTGCAGGAAAATCAATCTAAAAGTAACTCGGCTACGGTTTTACAAACGTTGGCCGTATAGCACTAATATTTCAACAGAATTAACTATTGGAGGGTAATGTGAAGTGCTAGCTCTTTACTTACCGACTACCGACTGAGCTACAAGGTCAGACAGGATTAGGTCGTGGGAATTTAAGATGTCAATGTCACGGCAATGAATATGTACAGCTACAAGGATGGGTTACGTTTTTGCAAACGTTGGCCGTGTAGCACCTACATTTTCACAGAATTAACTATTGTAGGGAAATGTGAAGTGCTATTTTCTACCCACGTTAACCGTGTGAGCGTTACCCCTACTGATGGAATTGGACCAACACAAGGACAGAGAACGCTAACGTTCACATGGTTTACATAGGTAGAAAACTAGCACTTCACATTATGCTCGAATAGTTAATAATGGTAATAGGACTGAGTGGAGTCCAATTTGGTCTGTAATCATACGAGTCATTAACAAAATCGGACGACCGCATAGCGGGAGACTGATTTGCAAGGTTGAGAAATTTACATGATTTAATTTACTTTATTCGCCCTCTTTGATTAATCACTCAGTTCTCGTGCATGTTAGTATGCGATTAGCTGCCTATTACATGTATGACTACAGACCAATTAATCATAACCATTACAATTTCCGAGAAAACAAAATTAATGCATTCCTTTTTCACTGTCTAATGTTACAAATTTGTCCATTTTGGAAAATCCCCAGTTTGGTAAGATATAGTAAGTGATTGTTGCTATGATTACCGTGATAAATTCTGCGATTTGTGGATTTTAAGCCGAGTGAACTTAATATGATTGGCTGATGTAACTGTTCGATTTCAGGTATCCGATTACGGCCAACCGTCCGATTTCACTGTCCGATTTCAACCCTATACAATAATTAGTGAAAAATAAAGCAGTTAACGCACCAATCAAATTTGAGAAAATTGTAATGGTTATGATTAATTCTGTAAAAGTAACTCGGCTGTAAAAACGCCGTTGCACGAATATATGGAAGTTGTAAGCTCTTAGTCATAGGCTCCTGGTAGAACAAGATGCTTTTATGACGGGGAGGGACTGGCCGTTTGCCGTTTCAAGTAAAAATCTTGCTATATCTTTCTAATGCCCCTCTGTCTAGTAAGTCGATACTATTTATATGCAGCTATGTAAAGCTATAGAGGTTTTGTCATCGATATGCGGCTAACTGCGATCAAATGACAACACAGACGATCCACAAGAAGAATAGTATATGGTCATTTCATTAAAAGATAGTTGAAAGAAATGGTTGTGGATATGATGATGATGATGATGCAGCTAACATCACCATTTGTATGCGTTTGTAATTATAGTGTGCCTAATCAGTGAGAGGTATACGCCCGTCTATCCGCGGAGTTACATCACAAATTTGCTACCAAGCAATGTAGACTGTCACTCCATTGAAAGCCTAGATACAAGCCTATGGAAGACTAAGGCTACACCTTATTTCAAAACGTTTTTATTCTTGTTTTTTATTTATTTCTTTTTTATTCAGTGGATAATTAAATCCCTCACTAACCTTCGCGGCAACCGTAGAATTCAACTCTCATGGAAATATGCGAGTACCAATTCCACGGATGAACCCGAATTATGTACGCTTTGATCCTTGGGTAGATGCCATGTTGGACCACACTGTTCTGGTCTTTGTTCCCTATGAAATACTGAAGAAGATATAAAGTCGTTAGTGTGTAAAAGAAAGATCACCGGTATAAAACGGTTATGAAGTGGAGGAGGCAGTGTGGCCCAGTGGTTAGGGCGCTTGCCTTGAGATCCGGAGATCCCGGGTTCAAGACCCGCTCGGACCACTCGCTGAATTTGTTCCTGGTAGTCCCTGGTTCAACTTCCCAGCTGCACTTGTAAATAGCCAACTGGTTTGCCTCCGGCCAGTTGGGATTCTTAACAGTTGTTGTTGTTGTGTTCTGTTGTTTCGTTGATTGTTTCATTGGCCCTGAAAAGCCCCTATGGGGAGCGGTCAATTAAGTATGTATTGTATGTATTGTATTGTATGTATGAAGTAAGTATTCTCATTTAGGGTGTTTACAACCGCAGTTCAAAATATGTCTTATCAAGAGTGCGTTACCTAAGAGTAAGAATCTGGTATCAGGTTTGCCCAATCAGTGTCAGAATTGTCTATTTTTAAAACAAGTTTTGCAGGAAAATATCGATAGACCAAATCGACTAACTCAATGTTGTACCAATTGAAAATCTCCCGGGGTTAAGATTATTTGAGTATTGTATTTGCATTACAATGTAGCATTCACATTTCAATCATATGGAAATGCCCGGCAAAAAACGTTTTATTGCCAAAGGGTTTGAATTGGATACAACATTGCGCTAGCCGATTTGGTCTATATACTGTTTTGACGTGACGTCATGGCGGCCGTGTTGGTGTCCCTAAACAAAGGAAAGACGACCATGTTGGTGAACCCAACTAATCCTCCGGGAATTGAGCTCTATTATCATGCAAACCTTGGTTTAAAAATAGACACTTCTCTGCCACTGATGGGGTCTAGGCCAATAGACCAATTAATTCAGTCCGAAACAAAATGCATCATCTCGAGACTCTGGGGAATAAATATTAGGATTTGTATGAGTTTATTCCCCAGAGCCTCGAGATGATGACTTTTGTTTCGGACTGATAATATATCCAAATTGGTCTATTCGGGTAAAGCTTACTCTGTGGTGATGTGGACTCTTGGTCTTATTTAAGCGTTTTCCATGTTTCCATAGCCTCATCTAAGAACGAGGGGGATTTGGGAGAATTCGAGACAGTTATGCAAACCCGAGACGCAGTGGAGGGGATGCATAACTGTCGAAAATTCTCCCAACTCCCCCTATTTCTTTTATAAAATATTTCTCAAAAATAATTCGACAATTGAAGGAAAATGCGGATTTTTTTACTTCTTGATTGAGACAACCAATCAAAACACGCATTTGACAACACATAACCAATCAAAATTCGTGTGATGTGACGGCCGTGATTCCATACTCTAAGCTATCCTAATTATTATATATAGATATATATATTTCACAATCATTCATTCACCTCGTAAAGGACATGGTACAAACTCCCAACTGACCAGCACCCACATGGCACGGTCGAGAGCCCAGTTCAAGTTTGTGGATTTATTTTAAGGCTTACCTTGCAACTCCTTCAGTTATGGCCTAGTGTCAAAATTTAAACATGTGTAATTCAAACGTTAAATTCAGCGATTCAAACCTTCAGTTTGGAAATTCAAACCGTCAGTTCGGCAATTCAAGCATTCAGTTCGGAAATTCCAACCTACAGTTCCGACGGCAATTTAAACATTCAATTTGACAATCTAACCTTCAGTTTTTCAATTCAAACCTTTAATTGAAACATGCATGCCAGCCATTCAAACTTTCAATTCGACAATTGAGATATTCAGTTGAATTGAAGGTTTGAATTATTTGAAATGAATGTTTTGAATTGTTGAATTTCGAAACCGAAGGTTTGAGTAGCTATAATGAATGTTCGAATTGCCGAATACATCTTTGCATTTTGACACTAA
Organism: Montipora sp. Colony 1 RG-2022; assembly: GCA_023091755.1. Taxonomy (NCBI): domain Eukaryota; kingdom Metazoa; phylum Cnidaria; class Anthozoa; order Scleractinia; family Acroporidae; genus Montipora; species Montipora sp. Colony 1 RG-2022. The sequence goes on along the minus strand of JALIRR010000932.1, from coordinate 1,595 downwards.
AAACGCGCCATATTAAGTTGCTCTATACTGCGATGATGATTCCCACTTAGGGTAATTTATTTACTTTCAGATTTAACGCAATCAAATGCAAACTGAAGGTATTAGAAGGTATTAGGTTTATTCCCTTAATCTTTGCAAATCTTTGTGACTTTGCTATCTTTCCAAGATTATAATTGTGCTGACATTGACGATATATAGCATAAAACAAAAAAAAAGGTAAGAAAAAAACTTCAGGTAGCGCCTCCCTCTCTAAAAAATTCAAGATTCCGAAGTTAACGAATGAATATTTTATACTCTGATCACCCTGAAACGATTATAAAATATTTTGTAACTAATATTTAATAAACATAAACACAGCATCAGGGGCGGGCATCTCGTTTATTGATACAGCGAGCGTTTTCAACATACCATAGAGAAAATACATAAGTGAATAAGCAAATAAAGTCAAAGTTAAAAGAGATGCCTTCGAGTGGCTCTTGCATAGTAACCTAGAAGACCCCTAGGGGTTCATCATACCTGCGAGCATGCCTAAAATACTTCTTCAATTAACACGAATCTGAACATACTCCATTGTCATTAGCGAAGCGTTACAAAATATATTTTGCCACTAACTTTAAGATGCCCGAATTCAGCAATTTGTGAAACAGAGAGAAGTCTTTCCTATCTCCGCAGAGATTATTGGTAAACTCAAATCGAGATCACACTATTTATAATATCTGAGATACTGAACTTTATAATTAATTAATTAATTTTCGCGCGATTTTATTGATCACTTAAAGTCCCGTGGTGTAAAATTCACAGGACGGAAATCACGAAATAAAACCCCCTTCGGCATCGATATTTTCCCTCCGATTATTTCCTTCGAGGTACCGGAAAGAAGAGTTTCAACTTTGATCTTTATTATTTGATATGGACAAAAAACAAACTCGTTTTGTTAAAGTGATATTAAAAAACCGGACGTATTCGCCATAAGATAAACACTGGTTTTTACGAGCGATTTTTGCGCGATACGAAAATTAATTGGGGGTGGGGGGGAGGGGGGGGTTGTAAAATTAATAAACCCCTTCTGGCTTGCTGGTGTGTCGGCTGATAATATCTTTGGCTGAGAGATTGTCCTCAGAATGTTACATTTGCCCTCGGACATTACCAGCCGACATACCGACCGCATGAAGGGGTCCATTTACTAAATAGCTGTTATTTTCAAAAACGCGTGCCGCAAATACTTGTCACAACACTCAGCGATGCTACACAAAACAGTCACTGGTAAAACACAACCCTTACCTTTCGCGCACTGTTTTCCTTGAATTCAGCAAAATGTATCCAATCTTGACTGTAGGACAAGAAAAAACTTGTAACCCACTGACGGGCATCCTGTCGGCCTTGGATTGCAATTTTCACAATCCGGGTAGGGACCTTGAAGTTCACTTGGAACCATTGGTATCGTGTATTATAACGCGCGCTCCACGATCCCAATCGGCTGCCTGCTCGACGCAGATGGAGTCTGCCATTGTTTGGTCCCAGACTCTTGTCCCAGCTTGAGGTGGCGCTCACTTGAGACGCTTGAATGCGGCCATTTTGCATTCCTAAAGGTTTAT
>JALIRR010000931.1:45000-90066 GCA_023091755.1 Montipora sp. Colony 1 RG-2022 | reverse complement strand
AACTGAGGGTGAGGTCATTACAGCAACATCACAAATTGAGGCCTTGCCATATTACAGCTAGGTCACGGTTTGCGATTTTGCTGTAACGACGGAACAGTAGAGGTTATTAAGTTGTTTATTACATGCCTAACAGAATGATTCCAAAGAAGAAAAAAGTAATTTGCATAATCCATAATCAGCCCATGGGCATTATCAGAGGATAATGCCCTAGAGCTTAGCTGCTCTTAGCCAATCAGAGTGCACGTTATATCGGCCAGGAACACTAGCCATAAAATAAATGTTATAAGTGGTAAGTCCGAATATGATTGAAGAATTTGACCAATTGCTGAGGCAAGACCAAAGGACAAGGTGGTCAATAATAATAAATTATTATTTTTAATGAATGGAATTGGAGCCAGCAAAAAGTAGGGATGTTCTGAAGAAATAATAATTAAAACAATAGTAACAATAATCAAGGGGCTCTGTCCAGATACATGTAGCATTTCGTTGCTAAACTAACGTAAAAAAAGAAGTCATGAAAGCCAAGAAGATGTGTAGATTGCCAAAACCGGACAAGACTGAAATAGGTTGCATAATTGGTAGTCTTGGAGTTAGCCTGATTTTTTTTAAAGTTTACTTCATTGTACCTGCATAAAGTTGGTTTTTCTTCAGAATACTCTTGTAAGTGATAGAAGAATGGTATCTTATAGAATTCCAAACTACCATTTTTGACTAGAAACCTCATAGTGAACTAAAGATTTCCTGGTTCACCCCAAATGCCATTACATATTAGCCCCTTCAATGCTGCACTATTCTAAATCTAAATCTAAATATTGTTTTGTTGGCAACATCCAAGGGACATCACAATATTTTGGGAATTACATTGGGATGGAAGGTTAATTGCCAGTGTTTTAGTTCATTTTGGCTGTTATGCCTATGGAAGTATTCATGATGCATGGTTAATTTAAGTCAGAATGAGTAGGTATAACAATAATTATTAAATTTCCAACTTCGGTTAATGCATTTCTCATGCTCTGATTGGTTCACTCAATCTCAGTTATCAGCTCATATACCTGAGTTTGTCCTTATATGGCAATTTATTGCACTAAGCATTGCTGAGCTAAAAAAAAATTTTGCCACAAAGCGAAATCTCTCTTTGAAAAAAGCAAAAAATAACCTTTTTGTGGAAAGTTTGGATTCATTCCAACGTTTAGAAGTTTTGTGATGGGCCTGCATCTGCCTGACCACAAGGTATTACACAACATCGCACCTTCATCAAGTTTTTTCGATTTCGCTCGGATTGTCTTGCTTTTTTCACTTGTATTTCATACTCCCAAACTTTGGAGTTTAAGGAATTTAATAAAACAATTATTCCATACGTGCTTGTTGGATATGAGACTGGTTATACATCTACAACCACTCACAAAGAATAGAATACCATCTTAAACAAGCCATAATTGTCTAAAATAAGCAAGATGACAATATGTGGTAACCATTTAGCCAAAAAATCTGGATGAAAATGGTGCTTTACTTTGCATTCCATTAAATGTTGTAGATGTAGTGGATTTCTTTTTTGAGGTGGTTGTAGATGATTGTAGGTAGTTTTCAGTGGTTTTTGGTTTTTCCACTTTTTAGTAACTACGTTTTAAATGCTCCTTGAAACATGGAAGAGCATGTGTGCACAGAATGCCCTTACATGCAAAATATTCCCAAGACTCCACTTTTGATTTAGTTTCACTTCGGGTTCATGTATTTTTTTCCTTTTTTGTTGGTTGCTGAATGACGTATCTCTTCTTGGTAAAGTATACCAAATTCCATATTTCGTATCTTTTGAAACTCACGGGAGATAAGATTCCTAGAACAATGATTCCTAGGCAGATTCATAAATATCTCCGCTCTTATGTAAACCTGAAAACTTGAAGAGCATGTGAACAAAACCTGCTGGTATGCCTTCAAAAACGTGGTCAATTTCACAACATAACCGCCAACGTTTCATTGGTCAAAAGTGCCACACGACCGGACAAACCGTTGACTGGCGCAAAATTAGTCACCCTTCGAGGATGGACGCAAATGGTAGTAAAAGCATGAACTTCTATAATAACAAAAAGAACTGTCAACATTTTTCTTGTTTTTAGCGATTTAACATCTAATACCACTCACAGTATTTTTTGGTTGTCGCTGCAACAGATTCCTCATCACCGTACCCAACTGCATTTTGTGCCATCACATTAACCGTATATTGTGTTTCCGCCTCAAAGCTGTCATAGTTGATGTCCGCTTTGCGTCGACTTCCATCAACAGTCTCTTGACGTAGTGTTGCATCACCTCGTGAAAGTCTAATCACATAGCTTGTAACTGGCATTCCTCCATCGTCTTCAGGATTTTCCCATTTAATGCTAACATCCTTGCATGTTGTGTTGGCAAACACTTGGCGTGGCATTCCTGGCAAAACTGTGAACAATTCAATAAAATAAACAAGCTTACTGACTCTTCCTGGCTACATTTACTATTATATTACTGAATGTGTCTTATAAACAAATAATTAGACAAATGAAAAAAGCACACAAATGATAGATAACCAATCATTTTAATAATAATAATAATGAAGCTTACACGCGTCAATGTAAAGTTCTTAAGGACCCACAGACGGATTTTTTGCGCATTGCTAAGGAAGTGAAATGTTACTTCCGGTAACTGACGTCATCATATCATGAGCTGACAAGAAAACCCACTCACAAGCAAAAGTCACCGCACAAACTGTTGTTTCCATCGAAGGTTTTTCCTCGCCCTTCCTCGCTCTCGTTCTCAGGTCAACTGCACATGCGTAAACGAACTGATTTCCAGTTTGAGAAAAAAGCTAAATTTCCAGCGGTTCTAAATTGAATTAATTTTTTTTTTACATGGCACATTTTACCCCCAAACACAAAATATAGCTAAGCATTGATTTTTTACAATCATCTTTTTTGAAAAAGTTATGGGTATTTCAGTATGGTTTATGTCTTTAAAAAGAACGTTTTTCAAAATAAAAAGAAAACCATGCTTGGCTGGATGCAAAAACGAATACAAATTATCAAACCATCGATTAAATACCCAAATTGTCTAGCACGGAGACAAATTTTGAGTTTTCTTTTATCGGTCACGTGACCATGGGCGTGGTATGATGATGTCATATTTAGGGTCATTTGCTTACAAAAGTTGGAAACTGACCAAAATAATGCCAAATTCTCTCAAATTACTTAACTATTACATGTACATCCTTAGCAACGCACCCCAAAATATACGTCAGTGGGCCCTAAAGGACCTGGAAGCTTCAGGATGTCTCAGGCACCCAACCTCTACTTAGCAACACAGTTGTTAAATATATTAATATTATAACAACTCTTGAAGTTGCAAAATTATTTTTAATCACGATTGGCTGAAACAGAGGGCATTTTTCATTTCTCTTAGCAGAGCTGGTTTCATTGCTTTGGCGTTGTTGTACAAAAATAAAATTTCATTCAGCTGATTCATGCGTTTTACAGATCATTGATGCCAAGAGAACACTGGAATGACTTCCTATGAAATTGCACAACAGCGGCATTTTTTGTCTTTTAATACAAGAAAATTTTGCCCTTTATAATATTATTATTATTAACTTCTTACTAACCGAGCACGAGGGCTGTACTGGGGAATATTGGCCCAAGGTCGTGGCAGTACGGACCGAGCGCAGCGATGTCCATACAAAAACGTCCGAAGGCCAATATTCCCCAGTACAGCTCGAGCTAGCTCGGTTTATAGTAAGTACCGTATTTACCCGTGTATAAGTCGACCCCCATTTTTGATGGCAAAAAAAGCAATTTCTTAATTTCTTTGTTAAATGTTCATGGGACACTAATCTTGTATTCTTTGATTTCTGGAAATGTGGATACACAAAAAAATCAGGGCCTCAAGCGCTTAATAGATTTGTGGTTCAGCATCTGTTGTATATGCGGGCATAGATTCCATGTTGCCGTGGGTCTGTTCAGTAATAGATCACAGAAGACGTCAAAATGTGGTAAGAACATCAGCACCACTTTTTTGTTCTTACCACATTTTGACGTCATCTGTGATCTATTACTGAACAGACGCACGGCAACATGGAATCTATTTGTTAAGTAATTGCAAGTTTCCCCGTAAAATTAAGGATTACCATCACTTGTATTTTCAAAACTTGCAAAAAAATAATAGTGACAAGGACAATTTCTGCAACTTCTGAAGATGTGATATATTACTCCTTAATTTTACTTGGCCCCAAGCGATTACCTAATCAAACATACCAGCAACTCGCAGCTCTAACAAAGCCACTTCGTTTCCAAGGGTATTAACAGCAGAGCAGTTGTATTCTCCGAAGACTTCATCAGATTTCGTTCCTTGAATAACAAACAAGGCTGAGCCATTTCCTGTGGCAACTTCAGTACCATTTTCATTGACCATTTTAACCAAGGGTACAGGATAGCCAGAGAATTTACAAAGGACTGATGTATTTTTAGGGTTCCCTATGAAAGTATAAACTGGGTCTGGTGATGAAATGAGCCTGGGTGGAGCTGAAAACCAATGAGAAAAATAGACAACATTACAACATTAATATTGGTATTACTTAAACTGCAAGAGGACTTTCGATTGATGGCGGGTTTCTTTACTAAATTCACGAATTTCAACAAAATTTGAAGTTGTTGGCTGGTTTGAGAAGAGTAACCAACTGTTGTCATCTTCAAAATAAATTATAATCCTAGGTTTGATTAAATCTGGCTTTAGTTACTGAAACTAAATCAGTTTTCTGTTTGGGGAGAGAAGCAGCAGCAGACTTCTGGGTAAAGTAGCCAACGCTTTTCGCCAACTCTCGGTGCCTAATGAAACCACTGGAAATCTAAGGTCACTTACCACAGGTCATAACCCATTCTTCCCTGAAGCTGTCCCAATTAACAAGTAAAATAGTCTGGTGTTAGAGTCTCACTCCCAGGACTGAATGCTTAGGGTTAACTATGCAAATGCTGGTCACCACAGGTGTAGACCCCCGGGGGCCATGATTTGTGCACTCGCGGCTTTGTATGTTTTTTCAAAGAAGCTACTTCTTCATTGTTAGGCCATAAGACCATCAACAAAAGCCCTTCTCATAATAATAATAATAATAATAATAATAATAATATATTATTATTATTATTATTATTAATTATTATTATTATTATGCCAACCATGTAACAGTTGAAATAAGTCTGAACGTAGCTAGGTCTGACATAGGGTATCAAATTTTTGGTCAGAAATAGGGTAGGGAAAATATCAGATTTTGCTCAGAAATAGGGTAAGAGTTTTAAGAAGCAGGCCACACATCTGGCATGAATATTGTATGACTTTAAAATTAAACGTCAGCATTTAAGTGTCCATGTATACTACGTACTTTTGGGCGATTCAAGACATTTTAACAGGGAAAATCGAAAGAAATGTTTATGTAAACGAAGAGAAATCTGTATCAGATATAGAGATATTGATTACCGGTACTAAAACAATTCTTTTGCTTTCCCATCATGAATTTTATTACACTCCAGACACTAGATGTTGCCGCCACATTTACGCCACTTACTAAGAAATAAAGTTTTTTTCGCCTGTTTCTTTATCTTTGTCTATCTTTCACATTTATGCTTAGTTGGAATGACTTCAAATTCCTTTTTGGTAGCTACGTGATGATTTCACATTCCTTTTCTTTATCGCCACAAGGATGCATCATTCTTTCATAAGTTATGCTAGTTATTTCTGTTACCCTTTTATCGCATGAAGTTCCTTTGTTTTATCGCTTCCAGTTAAATTTTGTTATTTTGGAACACATCTTTTTTCATAACTTTCACTGCTTTTAAAACATCATTCCAAAACTTAGATACTTTGTTTATTCCCATCCTGGAAATCAAACAATGTTTGTAAGAATCCTATTTCGTTGGTCATTTGCTGCCAATTTCTTGACTATTTTTTCAGCCTGTATTTGTGCTTTTGTAACATGTAATCTTTTTAATTTTATTCCTGTAGCAACCGTATTCAGTTTGCATATAAATAGTTTAAATCACACGTTGGAAAAACATTATTTGGCCTCAGCACTATAAATATTTAAAAGAGAGTTATTGGGACGTTAAGAATCATGACTGTTAACCCACATTTCACATTAACACTTGTTGATTCCTCTGCAACAACCTCTCTTCCTTCGTCCAGGGCACCATTTGTTGCTTTGCATGTGTATATTCCACCATCTGTCCAGTGGATATTCGGAAGACTTATTTTTGCAACCCTCTTTTGTCCGTCTGTTTCAAGCTATAGTGAATGGAATAGAACATTTGTGAACTTCAGGTTAGTTGAAATGGCAGCATTTTAATTAAAGCTGTTTTAAGCCCATTACACTGGAGTAATATTTACATGTACTGTGTAAATTTCCATCCAGCAAAAGTTATTTTCTTATACCTTACTTTCGTTAGCGTTCTGACAAACATGCTGTACCGTACTATTAACCATATTTCACTAAGTTATCTGGATGGTGTAAACTGCTGGTTGCAGGTCATTGTTTCACCAGAGCTGAAACAATCCAAACCTTTACTAATGCTAACATTAGGCCTAAACACTATGCGTTAGATAATGTTTAAGCCTAAGGTTAGCATTTTTGGAAAGGCTTGGGTTGTTTCACTTATGGTGAAATGACCTGCAGCCTACACTTTACACACTCTTCTGGTTATCAGGGTTTTCATTTAAGGTGGCTCAAGCCAGTTTCAAAGCTTTCCAGTAACGTTCTTGGTAGAAGGTTTGGCACTACAATGCTGACTAAACATGTATTAGTATTAGCAATGTTATGGTACCTGAAGAAACACAAATTATGGCTGAACAAGGTGCAGTCATTATTGAGATGTAATAAGTCACCACGGCAATGGGAAAGCCCTGTAAAACACCCTTTATTTTGTCCTAAGTTGCACATATCTTAAAAATAAACGCGGTGACCCCCATTTTTTATTGCTGGAAAGCGATCAGAAGGCTAAGATGAAACTCTTGGCAAAGTTAAAAAAAATTATGTACAGTGGATGCAGAACCACCTTAAATCTGTGATTTCTTTAAGGTGGCTCTAATTCTGCAGTACGGAATTGTTTCAAACTTTGCAGATAGTTTCATCTTGGCCTTCTAATCATTTTCCAGCAATAAACAATATGGGTCACCAAGTTTGTTTTTGAGATATGGGCAACTAAAGCCAAAATATAGGGTGGTTTTGCTACAATCAGCAACAAAATTGTTGACACATTAACCATTTCTACCCCCTATGACGCGTTGGTTCTATCTTTTAGCCTTCTTAGGTAGTCCAATTCACCCCCCTTCCCCCCAAACAATATTGTACCGTCATTCCCGGGATATTTAGGTACAAACTGGAAACATTGAATGGGGAGGGGGGGGATCTTCTCAACAATTTAGAGCAGGATTCAAATGATAGTTTTATTTCAAACTTAAAATGCACTTTTCACACACAATTTGTCAACTAATTTTGTTGCTCATTGTAGGCTTTCCTGTTGCCAAGGTGACTTATTACGTCACAATAATGGCCGCATCTTGTTCAGCAATAATTGGTGTTTCACGTGGTACCATAACATTGCTGTTACGCGATACAGTGTGTAGTGCCAATCTTTCTAAAGAGAGTGTCTCTTCAAAGTGTTAGAGCCACCTTAAAACTGAAGTAGGAGGAGAATAGTATAAAGGAACAGGAGAATAATAGTTATCATCTGAAAGAGCAAAGCTCTGTTGTGACTACAATGCCCTCGCACTAAGAAGAGAATTACTGGTAAGTCAGTGAATTTCAGACAGCTCCCAATGACCAATGAACACCCTTTGTGATGCCAAAATGTTTTACGGGATATTTAACCAGCTTCCAGTTGGATAGGCACAAGAAAAACTATCCGGTTACTATTTTTCAAAACATAGTTTGTCATGATGGGTAATCTGTGTTGTGTGCTTCTTTAAACATGAGCTGAACTAAACAGATAGACAAAAAATAGGTCCTTCGGGTGACATGTGATTACAGGTAATGTCTGTGTGATTGTTGACATGTTTTTGTAATGGCGTTGACAATGAATGCATGGAATGCACGAAGAGCATTGCAATTACGTTTTTCCGATAAACATTGCATGTGGCTGCTGTAACAGTTACAAAAACTGAGTGAATTTCGAAGGAAGAATGGATGCATTTATGGGGAAAATAAAAAAAAAAACGAAATAAACGAGAAGTAGTAAGGTGTGCAAGAGTCATGATGGAATCTGACAGAAGGTGACCTGTTTGAAAATCAAGGTCAATGCAGAGTTCCTTTCTTGGATTTCTTTATTTTTTCTCTCAAGAAGAGCACTGGTAATTCTAAAGGTTTAATACGTTTGTCAAATAATTCTGTATCGCAGGCGATTTACAAAGAGAGAAAACAAATTATGAGCACGTCACTTGATAGCATCAGGTAGCTTCATTTGCGTGAGTGATGTTAATGATAACTTACCTCCCGTGATAATTTTTTGGCTTTGATGAAAATCACAACATTTTTCCCGGGAAAATTATTTAAAGTTAATTTTGTGACCTGTCTGGTGTTAGTTAGTCTTAGTTTTAGTTAGCTACCAAACTTAGATTATCAAATTTCAATTTTTTTTACCGTGTCAGCAACTTTCAGTCTACAAAGAATTTTCACTTAAATTGAAATTTACTTCTACCCAACAGGAATTTATATTTTAAATTTCTGCAAAATTTCGGCATTAAACATCTCCATCTCGACATGCGAGAAATTTGCATATTCCGTCTATTGGTACATGTCAAAGTATAAAGTTGTTTATCAGATGAAAAAAATTAATCTGAAAGCTCACTGGAGAGGAAGGCGAGAGGTACTAAGGTGTTCAAAGAGTCGTGATGGAATCCGGCAGTAGGTGATACTGTTTGAAAATCAAGGTCAACGCAGAGTTCCTTTCCCTGGATTTGTTATTTATATTTTCACTCAAGAAGAGCACTGGTAATTCTCAAGGTTTAACCCTTTCCTGTGACCCTTCGATGTGACAAAAATATGCACATCGCATCAGCAAGTGTCAGAGAGCAAGTTGCCTTTGATAACAACTGATGAGATTTTACAAAATGTTTCGAAATTCGAAAATATCAGACATCTTACGGGAATATCAACATGAAAGCTCACTGAAGAGGTTTCATGGGCATTTTGACTCCAAGGGCTGTTTTTCCGCTCAAATCCTACTGTCTTCCCCAACAGGTTTGCTGATCAAGTTACAGGGTTCGTACACTTTTTCAGACCAAAAATACAAGGACTTTTCAAGGACTTTCAAGGGCCAAATTTTGAAATTTCAAGGACCTCTTTTTTATTTACGTCAAAGAATTTACCCATGAAAATAGTCTGACAATACAATTCTTGCTCATTTTCCGTAACGAAGATGCGTGAAAATAATGCAAAGGCACTGGTAACCATTCTCAACCCTACAGCTCATCGTGTTTGTAATGACATGACTTGAGTGGCTGATTATTTTTACTGAAGTTTTGCGGGTCAGAAAAAATTAAAGGACTTTCAAGGACCAGGAATGAAGAGCAGAGATTTTCAAGGACTTTCAAGGCCTTTCAAGGGTTTTCAAGATGCGTACGAACCCTGAAATTATCATGCGGTTGTTGAGATCTTGCCGTAAATTCTCTCAAATTTCTCTTTTCATTAAGAAAGGATAAGGCAACAAGTAGGCTGCAAACAGAATAACTGTAAAATGGACCTCAATTGTTAAAATTAAATAAAGACCTCATTAGTTTAGTGATTCATGCATGCGATCTTACACTCACTCACTCACTCACTCACTCAGACAGACAACACCAATGACATTGTGCATTACGGGCTAGCCCGTAAGCACAAAAATGTATGCCCAACTCCCTCCCAGATGTACGAAGTGCCTATAGTACAAACACTGAGCTTACATTTCAGAGGGAGCAAAGTAGCAGCGTGTGCATGGCATACTAAAAATGGATAAGAAAAAGTCCAGAAAATATAACCTGGAGGTGATCTGGTGTGTGTAATGGTTGCCTGCTCAACCGATGCCAAAGTTAAGAGCAGCAACTTAACATTAATGTGCATGAGATGAAGGAGATACCCAAGGGGAGAGAAAGGACTCACCTAACTTGGAGGCCATCAACAGTTCTTTCATTCCGGTAGGTACAAAACAGAGGTCACAAGTCACAGGTCTTAGTTTTTCCAATACAGAAAGAATCCTAAACATTTATTGAAGCTAACCTTAGGCCTAATTAATTAGCATTGGTAAATAGTTAGAGCTCTTTATAATTATATTGGTAAAACAATGACCTGTGACCTGTGTTTTGTACTTGCCCCTTTCATTCTGTTCTTTTAGTGAACCAAAACTTCCCATGAGCTGAATAGTGTCCCATTGGACAACAATTAAGTGCCAATCGACTTTTGCTTTCCCCTTTACGCTGATTCTTCCCCATCTCTACGCTCAATTACCAGCTACTGTTCGGGAACCAGAGCCAGCACTCCTCCCCGAAGACACGGCTGAACGCGTGAGGTGAGCCATTGTTGATCTCTGCCAATCAGAGACTCACCTGCCCAAATCAACCAGGCATAAATTATATTATTTTTTAGAGGAAATGTTCAAATTGTTGCTGCGAAGGTACACGTATTGCCCGTGTTTGAGCTTTACAGTGCCTTTAAGGTGAGAAACATCCAAGATTTTGACAACAGAGAGTGTTCAAGAAGCTGGAGACTGGCATTATGTTGTTTTCTACCGTCTGAGTTCGGAAACTTCCCTAAGTTTCCAGTCCACGTCAAGGGCAAACTATGGCTTTCAAATCCACTGTTATTGCAATTTCTCCTCAGACTTTGCTATTGCAAGAGAAAGTAAAATTCTTCAAGATCTGTTGAAATTACTGCTGGGTTTATTTGCGACAGAACGAGGGGGTCCTGAGGCCGACTCAGAGATCTAAAGCAGCCAAAGACTGATTTTGGTGATAATTCGCCAGTTGAATTCAAACTCACATTATTTTGACCATTTCACCACAAACCCAAGCTTGCATCATCTTAAGGACGGTGCCTACTAATTCAAAGGTATTTTTGCCCCGATTTATGATTATGCAGGAAAGGTAGATCTTCCTAAGTGTTATTGAAATCCAAAAAGAAAATTGGGGGTAACCACGCATTTTTCAAAGATAATTCATGAACAATATTTGTATAAAGCTCTAAAATACAAATCAATGTATGGCGTTCTTTCTCAAATTGAAGCTCAATTATCTCTGAAGAATGCATGGTTACCCCCAATTTTCTTTTTGGATACCAAGAGTACTTACTAAGATCTACTTTCTCAGCATAGTTTTAAACCGCGCAAAAATATCCCAGCATTATGTAAGCATCACCGATAGGAAATCCGAGTATCTGGAGATGCGCAGAACGTATGCGCAATAACAATAGTAGGCACCGTCCTTAAAACTTCACACAGGCATTTTAGGCATTGCTACGTATTACTGTTTTGTTAAAATCAATGTTTTGGGGTGTCTAATTCTATTTCTCCACAGCTATTTACTTTGCATAAATTATATTTTGATTTTATGTCACAGATACAATCAATCACTCACATGTTGAGCCGCCTCTTTTTCGGGGAGGGTACCCAAACTGGAGTGAGCAGCGGAAATCGAGCCTACCCGAATTACTTGACCCATTGATGCCTCAAACTCCCTAGGATACCCCAGTTGATGAGTAAAATTGTCTGGCATTAGACAGAATAAAATCTCACTTCCAGGTGTCAATGGGTTAATGTTCTCTAGCAAAGAGCAATGCCTAGTAAAAGTGCTAAAATCAGCATCAAAATGAGTTGACACGTTGTGTCTGTACAGCGCTGGTTTTATGCAAAATAAACAGGACTATTGTACTTTGCTCTAAATTTTCAAAAAGATCCCCCCCCCCCCCTCCCCACCTCCCCTAAATGTTGCCTGTTTGTAGTCACAGATCAGACAAATTACTACAAAATATTGTTTGGGTGAAGGGGGCAATTGGAAACCCTACCAAAGACAAAAGTGTTAAAAATGATGGTATAGGAGGTTGAAAATGTCAATGTGTCAACAATGTTGTTCATTGTAGTTGAGGTCCTTAGCTTTGTTTTGTTTGACTAAGCCTGTAAAGTCATCTGCGTTAAAGAAATTTTAAAACTCAGAGCAAATAACTTCAACATTGGGATAATTCAATGGAATGTGTGAAATTCATTAATGATGTAAATGATGTATAATGATCAGTCGCAATCATGTGACATCCTTGTCGCAATGGGAAGTTACAATTTTATAATAAGTACTATTATTAATCACACTCTTGTGTTTTCAGGTCCGTTAATGTTTACTGATACTCCATGTTATGCAAGGATTCCAATTTACAAACTTTGTTAAATCTGTTTTCAGATATTTTAGGATTGCAATTTACAAGCAAATCCAAACTACAAAATATAAATCCAGATTTCCCATTTGCAAACATCTACAGGAAACTGTTTTTTGAAGTTATTACTTTGTATTTGTTTATTTTCTTTCACTTGTGTAGCTTACCCTTTGGCCTGACTGAAGCCTGCCATGTCTGTACCATTGTAGCACTGGCGGTGGTGACCCAGAAGCCTTGCACTCCAACATAACATTCTCCCCTTCATTTACCAGAATGTCTGGAATGGGATCAATCTTTGGAGGAACTGAAAAGCATCAACAAAGGTATGCTGTTCATGACAAATGCTTCTCTCTTCACACTTCACTTTAAACAAATGTTTGTTACAGCCCCCTTCTTCTCCAGTTTAATTTATTTCCCAAAGGTGTATAGATTGAACTGGAAAAAACACAGGCTGCAATTTACAATATATAATGTCCTTCAAACTCACTATAGCTACTTGTAGTAATTAATACCTAATCATCCACATTACTGAGTGCAAAGTTTCTTACTTATTCAACTGCTTTAAAGGGCTTGAAATTAAAAGAAAAATCTAGTCGCAATTTTGTAAATTTTAATTGCATAGTTACTGTGATCAAAATTAATTAGGAGTAAGAGACTCCACAAGATATCTTAGTTGAAAATTAAAAGATCCAGTGGCAAATCAATGTGACTGTACATGTACATGTGTTGGTCACAATTTTGAGCCATGCTTAAGTTGTTTATTTTTTCATGTCACTGCTTGCTCTGACACTACTGTCAGGACAAAACTTTCCTGTGGACGTCAATTTCCCTAGCTGGACATCGATTGGTCGCTTTTTTGTGTCAGCAGTAATCGGGACACAAATAAGCAATTGGGGAAACCAAGTAAACATTGGAATTTCAGATTGATACGGTGTTCTGTTTTGGAAACTGCCGGATTGTCAGAATCATGACAGTGCAATTGCATTGGTTTTTGTTTTGTTTCCTCAGAAACGAAACATATCTATTTTGACTATTTACATAGTGACGTAAGTATTGTCAATCAAAAGTTGAGGTTGTAACTGAAACACCTATAATTATGCAAAACAAACTTGTGAACGCACAAATGTAAATTCTTGCAGAAGATAAATGCGACAAAAGCCAAAATTGAATGAATGGATCCTTTACGTAATTATAAAATAACTAGAATAGTACCTGCACTCTCATTGGTCAATAGCTGTGTTTAGATGAGAGTATGGAAACACAGCTGTGACATCACACAAATTTTGATTGGTTGGTAGGAAATATGAGCATGTATCAAGAAAATCTGTTTCAACCAGGCAGCATTTTCCTTCCTTTGTTGAACTATCTTTGAGAAAATGTTTCTGTGTTTCCATAGCCTCATCTAAACACAAGGAGGAGTTGGGAGAATTCTCGACAGTTATGCCAACCCTCGACTGCATCTCGGGTTTGCATAACTGTCTTGCGGTTACTGCTAACTTTTTGGGGTGCCTTCCGCGGGAAAACTCCAACAAACTATACATCGACGAAAAGGTCATAAAACGAAGAATCCGAATGTATGAACATATGAAGTTTATTGTGGCTTTCTTTAGCGTGCGCGAAGCTTCAAACTCAAAACCATACATGTTCACTTTGCTGAAATAACCTGTCTTCGCATTATCACGCACAACCAAACAAACTGTACCGTATCAATCAGCACTTTATAGGCTACCGAAGTTGACCAATAGAAAATTTTCCGTTTCACAGCAAGCAGAGACGCGTAAAAGGAAAAACATTTCAATATTTTTTTAAAAGCCTGACACACGTTCATGCACCAATATCCGACGATCACTTTGGCAAAATTTTGTAAAAATCGACAAATCTACACACCCTATAAATTCATTTGAAGTGGTGCTATTCCTGGAAAAATAAACCCTGAGTTTTCAATGCAGGTGTGGATGCAGTAATGCCACTATGATGCCGCTGACCAATAAAAATAGAGGTAACAAGGCCCCTGAAGAGGGTTTGTGACAAAATAGTTTTGAATTTGCGGGAAAAGGCATTCAGCGCTGCATCATTAGCCATAGATTATTTATACCTGATTTCAGACTTAGCCCTTGTCACTAGCAGCGAGCTGAGTTTTCTTTTTTTCCTCGATGGAATCTTTCTTTGTTTTGGGCCCGGTCTTTTTATTACTTTTTACCAAGGGAGAACGTTCCCGTTTCGACTTCTCTCCTCGTTTCGTGCGTTTCATGGCCTAGTAAGGATGATATCAGCTCCCATTTTCCTTTAACACAACTGCATTGACTACAAATAAATGGCGAACTCAACACCCAATAAAGTGAAGATACCCGGATGTACTCCGGCGACAAACTGTGCAGAAGGTCTAAAGTGTTGCGGAGTGTTGACATCTCATAACACCGTGGGGGATTAACATTTCAGTCACAAAAAACAAAATTTGCAATAATTCCGCAAGAAAAAGAAATTTTCAGGTAATTTCTTTTTTAAAAGAAACAAATATAATGAGCTATCTTGTGGCAGCTTTTTAGAGACCGAAAAGGGTAGCAGTAACCTTAAATAGGAAATTTTGACTACCTCAATGATATTGGGATGAACTGACTGAAACATAAAATTGTTGCAAAATCCTTGTTATCTCTATTTTTGTTGGTAATGTAGACAGACATCGCAAGATAATTGAGTTATTAGGTAAAAACTCATTTTCGTGGGGTAACAAATTCTCCACGGCTGTGGTTAATTTCTGTAATAAAGGAGAGATTAAGCATTGCGTTTTGCCAAAAATGGAAGAAACTCGTTTGATATGACCTGATTTCTTGCGTGTTAGCAGCAGGTATTAAGTAACTTTTTAAAAGAGAAAGACGAGTTGGAATAACATCATTTTCATGCTTTTATGACAAGCGGCAGCCCACCGTTTCGCTTTTGCCGTTTCACGTACCGTAAACGTCAATGTATAAGCCGCACTTTTTTTCACAAAATTGAAGCCATAAATCAAGGGTGCGGCTTATCCATGGATACATCTGTGTTTGGAGTTTTAAAAAACCTAATTAATATTCATACAACTTCTTAATATCTCAGTAACGAAACATAAAAGAAACTGAGAGCATGTTGCTGTTGTTCATTGACTTTTTAATGAGTGGTGGCTCCTAAAGGAGCCGTTTGTGTCTTCGAGTGTTTATCGGCGAATCTTGCTCTGCAAGAGTAACTGTTCTTTCAAGCGATTAATTTTCGCTTTACTCGAACAAGTAAACACCAACCTACAAGGAATCTCCATTCCTCCGCACAGCTGTTTGCAGTGACGTCTTCGGCCAGTCACTTCCACGCATATCTTTCTGCCTCGTGCGATAAAATACCACAAAATTCGCGAGCACTCGCGAGGTAAATGGCCAACTGTTTCGTTGTCCTTGACCACCTTCTCGGCAAATTGGTCGACTGCATTATCAAGCTCCTGTTCTGCATGAATGTTTTGGCCTATTGCGGGTTTCCAAACATCTTTATGGACGTGGTCGTCGACGTGGTCATGATACCCAGGCCCTGGCCCAGACTCCTCTCCGCGTTTAAAGCTTGGCTACTAAGCACTCGTTCGTATTTCAACTTATATGGATGAAACCTTGATTGTTGGCGCTTGTTGGTTTATAGCAATAGAACGTTTATACTGGAACCTCAAACTTTATTGTACTACATTTTTTTCCAAAATATGCGCTTCTAAATTCGGGGTGCGGCTTATCTACGGATGCGGCTTATACATGGACGTTTACGGTAAACGTGAAGCTTAATCTCTCTAATGAAAAACCTCTGGTTACCTTTGACTTAAATCTCACTTTCATGGAGACACTGGTCAGCTGTCAAACACATCAAATTGATAATTACAAAAGGGACCAATGGCAACTTAGTAATGACACGCCCACTTCGTATTACCAATCAAACGAACCAATCATTAGTCATATTAATTTGCACATTTGTAAAAATATCAATCAATCCGAGCCTGAGGGTCAGATCCTGACCCTGGCGTCTGGGTGAAAGTGATATTTAAGTCCAAGCTAAGGAAACCAGAGGTTTTTTTCTTCTCGCCACTTCGCAACTCATCTTCGCTGCTTTGCGGCTTTCTCATGGCTCAAGAAAAAGTTTCACAAAAAGTAGAACTGCTTTCTACTTCTTCACCAGTTGCAGCAATTACAGTGGTGATAAAAACAGGAGTTTCAATGCATAACACCGCTTCGTGAAACTGGTCTCGCTCGGTCTTGTTGCGCTACACTGCGTAAGCCAATCAGAAACTGGCTAAGGCCATGTAAACAACATTTCAAGGCCAGTTTTAACGTTCCCAAAACTTTTTTTGCAGCACCGTTGCACATAAGTTTCAGCTAAAAGTTTCAACGAGTAACAGCCACTTCACTCAAATCAGATCACACATTGGTCTTTAAGGAAGGGGGAAAAACCTCTCGGAATAGAGTAGAGAACAAACAAACTCAACCCACACATGACACCAAGACTCGGAATGGAACCAGGGCCACATTGGTGGAAAATATGTGATGTCACCACTGAGCCAGCCCTGCTTTCCATGATGTTGACATTTTTGTGTCTAGAACATTTTTGTATACTGTAGTTATTCGGTTATAAGGCGCACGGTTTTTTTAAGAAAAATCTGTCTTTGGGTGGCAAGTAAGTGCTAAAATTGGGGTGCGTCTTATAGCCAAGTATTTTCGCGCAACAAAATCTTAAGATCACAAATTGAGAAGAACTTGCAGTTTAAACAACACAAGAAAAGGACACTAGTTGTCAATTAAAAAAAAAAGAAAAGTGCTTTTAGAGACCTTTAGCACACTAAATGACTTAAAAGAGAAAAGCAAACAAACGGAAATCTGCATACATGCTTAAAAGCACGTGCTCAGTAATGTGATACCCATGACAACAATACAATTGTTCGAACCTTGTTTCGAATTCTGAGAATCGTGTTTGTCGCTCGCATGAAAAGTTTCTTCTCTGAACAAACAGTGTGACGATAAAACATACCTTCTTCGTTCATCCAGCCTTTCTTGTGCACTGAAATTTGCATCCTTGGTGGTGTGTTGATATTCAGCTGTCGAACACCATATGACTTTCGGTGGGAGTTTTTCGCCGTTCGCTTTCGCTTGAACTCTGACTATTTATTGAGTCAGAAGGTTCAAATCAAAGTGTATGCCTTGTATGTTTATCATTTCAGGTGTCAACTTTTAGCTTTTGTTTTTACGTATATCTTTAAATGCGTGACTTTTTCACTTTGTTTACGTTAACAAAAAGAGTTCACATGCCAATTGTGTAAGGATAATTGTTCTCAAATTCATCACATCCTTTTGGTAACTCTCAATTTTTTGGTGCGTCTTATAACCGAGTATTTTAGCGTAATTTTCAGTTTGAGAACTTAGCTTGATTAAATTGCAAAGTTTGGGGTGCGTCTTATAACCCAGTCCGCCTTGTAACTGAATAACTACGGTAATTAGAGCTTCTAACAAAATCAATCGAATGCAGGCAATAAAAACACTGACAGAGCAGAACTTACCATCAACTCCGATTATCTCAAACCGAAGATCATCTTTACCAGCTATGTTTTCTGCAATGCAGCGATACCTTCCCTTGTCGCTTTGCTGGACACCAGTAATGGTCCACTCTTCATCAGTGGGATGGGACATCCTTGGATCATATAATCTGTCAACCTTCTTAACAGTATTGTTCCAAGTATAGTACCATGTGATTGTTGGTCGTGGTTTGCCAGATTTGATGTCACAGTGAAATGTGACATTGTATCCCTCAGTCAGTTGACGTTTTACAGGCTCACCCTGGTACTTGTTGATTATGGGACTCACTGTTTATTGAACAATAAGCATGGGTATGACTATATAAGAATTTTCAGTGCCTGTACAACTGATGAAGGCAATGATGGTGATGATGATGATGCAATGATGGTGATGATGATGGTGCAATGATGGTCATGATGATGATGATGATGATGGGAGGCAGCGTGGTCCAGTGGTTAAGACGTTGGGTTTGTATGCAGCTGCCACGGGTTTAAATCCCATTCTAACCTCTGGTACGGCTTTGTTTCCGGTTGTCTCGGATTCCACTCCACCACGCTTTGTAGATAGCCAACTGGTTGCCTCCTGCCAGTTGGGGTTCTTAATCTTGTTTCTCTTAAGTTTGAATTGTTTCTTTCAAATTGTTAAAAGTGGGGTGCCTGTGAACTAGCTTGATAGCTAAGTGGACTTCCACTATAAAAAAAGCATTTACATTCTTTTTTTTCATTTACCGTATTTACCCGTGTATAAGTGGATCCTGTGTATAAGTCGACCCCCCATTTTTGATGGCAAAAAAAGCAATTTAAATGTTACTGGGACACTAATCTTGCATTCTTCGATTTCTGGAAATGTGGATACACAAAAAAATCAGGGCCTCAAGCGCTTAATAGTTTTGTGGTTCAGCGGTTGTTGTATGTGGGCATTTTGTCCTTGAATTTCGAAAAAGTTCTCAGAAAATTGACCATGTAAACCTCAAACTAACCTGTTTCGTTGTTCAAGGATAAAGGGCTTTAGAGGATAAGCACAACATCACAGAAGCAGGGGTCAATCTTTGAAAATAACTTCAAAAACGACGCGAAATGTGCAAGGTTTATTGGTGCTTGACTTATGATTTCTCACATGGCAAACGAAACAAAACTCATAAACCAAACAATACAAAGTTTGCAAAAGCATTTAAATCATCCAGGTTTGTACGAAGAATAAAAAACAATCATTACCAACTAGCATTTTCAGGCAACACAAGTGACGATCATGCTTGCACGCAAACACGAGGTATTGCGCCAGGTTACTAACCCGTTGACGGATTGTGTTTTATTTGAAGAAACAAGAATGTTTTTTAGAGCTTTCCACCTTTGGAAAACTAAAATTTCCAGTGTCTATTTCATACTTGTGCTTGTGAGTATCTTCAACATTTAAAGTAAAACAAATCCTTTTTCATTTCAACTGGAATTGCTTTTACATTCATTTTGAAGTCTTTGTCCACTGCGTTCCTTATGCCCAAAGACCACATCATGATGTTAATTTTGAATAAATTATTAAGCTGGAACTTGCCTCGAAATCTTTGACCCATGTATAAGTCAAGGGCGATTTTTGGAGCTTCTTTTGAGGCCATAAAAGGTCGACATATACACGGGTAAATACAGTATGTTAATTTTGAATAAATTACTTAGCTGGAACTTGGCTCAAAATCTTTGACTCGTGTAAAGTCGAGGGCAATTTTTGGAGCTTCTTTTGAGGCCATAATAGGTCGACTTATACACGGGTAAATACGGTAACTGTGGTGATAGTGATGATAGCATGACAACAATGCTTTTATCATTAAATTTCTGAGCAATTGTTACTTTGTATTTAATGAAACAAAAAAGACAGTTGTAATTAACAAGCTCAGTACCAAGCTAGCTAAAACCACATGTATATGCGTAGGGAACACAGTTCACGTTTAACTCACCAACAACATTGACAGCAAAGGTATTAAAAGGTTGTGTCCCAGAACCATATCTCACGGTGCAAGTGTAGTTGCCTTCATCTTCGAGTCTCACAGGCTTCAGCATTATATTTCCTGTGTATGCATCTAGTTCACGCCGCCAATTAAACGTTAATGGCTGTCCATCCTTTACCCATGAGTATGAAGCTGGTGGATATGACGAGACGCCAAACTTTATTGTAGCATGATCTTCTAGGCGTACATTTTGAGCTTCCAAGTTAGAGATAAAATTGACTGTTGAGAAAAAAATGGATTTATTAATGTGCTTCACATTCGCAAAAGTTGCTAGGCCAAGGGTCGTGTCGTACCTCATTGAACAGGGTTCAGGATTCGCCAAAAGAACAATAGAACAAACAAAGAGAACAATGGATTTAGTACAGAAAACAATAGGAAGTACAACACTATACAGCCAATGAAATATAGTGTTCAACAAGAGATACCACCCAACTCCAAATAAATGGTTTAGGACTGCCACTCGTTATGCATGCACCAAATTCTATTGAATGGGTGTCAGATATTCACCTAAATGTAACTCCAAACACTCCTCCTTTTAAGTATTTTACATGGCCTGAAATTTCTCTTGATTTACAAATGTAATTGCACCCTTAGCAACCACAGTCTTTCTTTAGTTAAGGTTGAGCCCCCTTTAGCTTAGTGGTCCATATTGTTAGCCTGGCTAAACAAAAGTATATTCCCTCATTCTACCCTGGAGCTAACCAAGTTGGTTGTGGGAAAGGATATTTGGAGTCACTTACAGTCAACAGAAACATTGTAAATCTTGTATTCAACCGAGCCACGACATTCATATAGACCGCCATCATCCGCTGTCATTGCTGTTATTTTCAGTCTGTAGTTGTTTCCTGTCATATCAATAGTTCTTCTTCCTGTTGTTGTTTGTAGTGTAATGTTTTCACTTGGTATTGCCTCTTTTCCCGGCCGCGCTGGTTTTGCTGGTGTTTTCCAAGCAACAAAGTTTTCATTTGTCACAAAGCAGTTTATCTGGTGATCTCTTCCTTGCTGGAAAATATCGCCTTGACCTGTCAATTCTACTGTGCCATCTGTAAAGAACAACGTCAAAGTATGAATATACATGTACAAATATTTACACAGCACACTTTTTAAAAAAACTTACTCATCCACTTTACATTGCACGCACACATTACTCCACATTACTCGCCATTTTCAGGCCCCCCAAAACTCTGAAATCAATGACTGTATGAAGTTGTCTGTTTCCATAGGACATGAAATGGGCTATATTCTTCAGTTTTCTATTGGAAAATAAGCTATGTGTATTAGAATTGTATGACTTGCTCTTCGCAAAATGTTATCGAGCCGGGAAACGGAATCATTGTTGAACCATCTGCTCTTGGAATGGCAGCGAAGAGTACCGAAATTGAGAATTCCTCGTTTAACGGCTGGAACGATCAGAATTAATGTATTATTATTATTTTCTGGAAAATGAAGAAATAACTTCTTGGACTACAGTGTAAAGGATCACGAACAGCAAATCCACCGTCGGATCGATAATTCTGTTAAAATTATCAATTCGGTTGTGCGTGTCTTCCGCTCAGGCTGCCAGCACTGAACAAAGTGGCAAGGTAAGTCTTCGGGAAACATTTGAATACTGATCTCCATCAAAATCAGTAAAAAGCCTTGTAGATCCATTCCTGTTCATTTCGTTTTCTCGTTAATAATTAAACTGTGTTTTGTGGAAGCAAGCTTGAGTATGACATTTTTTTTCTTGGTCTGAAAAAGTTGAAAACTATAGAAGCTTATAGAGGTCAGAAGTACAGCTTGTGTTTATGTACAGGAAGAAGACATTGTTGTGGGATTCAACACTCGTTTGAAGACCAGGTAAACTTGAAAACGAAGAAATTCTAGGAACATAGAGTAAGAGCATTTCATCTAATACTACAACTGTGTATTGCGAGCGCCACACTGAAACTGTCTTTAGTTTACTTCATACTCGCTCATCGCTAACCGCTTGCATTAAGCTCATTTAACAAGTACCGCAATACAAGTAATTAAACTATCTTGCCTTGTTGTTTCCATTGCGAACTGCTTGGGTATACATATAAAATAAATATGGGTTGCTTGCTTGGAAATTAAGGTCCAGTTAAAAGTTCAAACAACGAAGTACCATGCATAGAAACTGTGTTTCTGTCGTGAATTTACTGCAGACAAAGGTCCACGCTTCATAGAAAAGCGCTCGAAATGGAAGGTATTCTGCTGTTTTTCTGATCGAAATCCATTTAATTTCACAGGATAATCCTCATCGAGGATCTTCAAAGTGTTTTTCATTTCCCTCACAATATTGTTCTGTTGAGTGCAAAAATAATTCAACGATACTTGCCCATATATGGAAGTAGACGCTCCAAATTCCCGGATAATAACAACAACAAAGGCGCGCAATGTAAAGTGGGTGAGTAAGGTTCTTTAAGTATACATATTCAGGTGGGCTTTAAGAGCGCATTTAAGGGCAACTATGAAACTCTCCTTTTCAATTGGCGTGTGGATTGTTCAACGCTATTAGTTAGGTACATGTAATGTGAGAGGGAAGCTGAAGTCTATAATCTTTTCAAGAGATAATTATGTCCAGAAACGCAGGTAATAGAATAGGTAATTAGAATATTTTAATAGTTAAAGCATTATATTAAATGTAATAAATTATATTATTATTATTATTATTATTATTATTATTATTATTATTATTATTATTATTATTATAAAAAATAATGCTAACCCTTACAAGTACCTTATTGCTAGAAATAGGAAGCAAAATTGTTTAGACTCAAAGGGAGACTTTGTGTTACATGTCAAACTTGGGCGTACATCTAATTAAACGCATTTCTGTGCGTAAGTGCTTTTCAAAAACACTTGAGGGCTGACACTAATATCAAACAATAATACAAAATTTCTTCTATTGAAAAACTCTTGCTCCCTTGTTGTTGTTCAGAAAGTGGTTTAAGCTCCTGACTTTCCTTGTGGTTTGTAGTTTAATGTTTTCCCATCCATTTGCATGTTGAGCAATGTAATGTTCATCACAGATGATACATCATGTAGTTGGAAAAATGTTATCAGTGAAAGTTTTGTTAGGAGCATTGCCTGACTTTGTGAGGGATTATGTGATCCAAAGCCACTACTATAAGAAAAGGATGTTCATTAATGAACACACCCTTACCATTTTTTGGCGAATTGGTGAGTATAAAACAGGACCCTTGCGATACCTTTGGATGGCCCCCGATGAAGACACTAGACAGGTGTTTTGAAATGTTGGGTCTTTTCAAACCAAAAGTTACTAAGAATAATCTACGGTGCAGTGGTTATAACCTTGAACAAGAATCATGTAACACTAGATTCTTACATAACTCAATTTCCAATAATGGTTTCTGTGCTAAGTCTGTTATACAGTTTCGGAAATGTACGTGTATAATTAATTAATTTAGTGTTTAAAGGTTGTGCAAGCCACTCCTATTCTTCACAGATTAGGTATTTTTGAAATAATTTTATTGCTTCATTTACTTGTTTAGTGATTATAGATATTTATATACATATTTTTTTTATATAGTAACCCAAGGTATTCTCGCATTTTGATTGGTTCTTGCCTTCGATCTATTAGAGGAAAGACGCACGATTGATGTCACCATCAGCTTTTATGCGAATAAAGTTTAATTCTTTATTATATAGAACAAATAGATTCCATGTTGCCATGCATCTGTTCAGTAATAGATCACAGAAGACGTTAAAATGTGGTAAGAATATCAATGACACACTCGGTTATCGCCTTGTTTGCCACTTTTTTTTTCTTATCACATTTTGATGTCATCTGCGATCTATTTAACAAACAGATGTTAGTTTTTCATGCGTCTGTCCTCTTACTGCTCATGAATTTTGTCATAACATTGCAAAGTAGTTGTGGATCCACGAGGCGCTTATTGACAATAAAATTCGCCAAAGAGCCTGCAAGAATTTTGCAGTCCTTGTAAAATACTGAACAGACACACGGCAACATGGAATCTAATTGTTAAACCATTAGTTTTTTTTAGCTTTTATATATACTTTTCCGGTTATGAATATGTATCTATTTTTTCATTGTATTTTGTCTTTTTTTCTGTAATTTAACCCAGTGACTTCCAGGGGTTCCCCATTGACGAGTAAAATCGAAGGGTTAAAAGGGTTAATTTGTTGAGTGCTTTAAACATGAGCCATCTGCTTGGAAGATTGGGAACCACTTCCCATGCTACTGACTTTAAATGAATTATTATTATTACTATTATTGTTATTACTATTAATTAATAATTATTATCATTATTGTCACTTTTTAAGCTCAGACCTCTCCAAACCAGACTACAATCTTGGACAGAATAAAATGGAACAGAAATGCCCCCTCTCCCCCAAATCAAGGATGAAGGTGCGTGAAGGCCAAAACGCGCCATTTTCCCATCACTGATTTTGGGGGGAGGGGTGGTCTCAATGTTCCATTTAATTTGTCCAAGATTGTAGCATCAAAATATGACTACGATTGTCAACCTGAGGCCAGTTGCCCGAAGCACGGTTAGCGCTAATTGTTGGTTAAGAGCTATCAAAACCTATGGGTTTCCATGGTATTTGACGCTGGTTAGCACTAACCATGCTTCGAGAAAACCGGGCCTGGTTGCAAAGTGAACCATACGTTCAAATTTCTTGAAATAATCGCTCTCAGTAATTTGATGTTGTTCTGCTCATCAGATCAGAAGCAACGGAAATATAAAAAAACCGTCTTTCAATGATCTACTTATTCTTTGAAAATATCACCGCCATCACCATTAAATTTTGTTTAATAGCGGTTATCAGTCACACGTGCCCCTCAAGGACACTTTTTCCATATATTTTTTTGAAAGTAAGATTTAGGTGGATGTCAATCAAGTGTTTCCATGACAAATTCAACTGCCATCAAGAGAACAGGACTATTGTAATGGAAACATATGATTGACATCCACCTAAATTTTAATTTCGCAATGTGAAAAAATGTCCTTGAGGGGCACGTGTGACATCTGATAAACCGCTGTAACATAAACAACATACTAATTTCTTAAAATACAATAAAACACGTTCTCTGGCTAAAAATTTTGAAAAGGAATATAAGCTTTCCGCTGTCGATCTACAGCCTTCCACGGATAAAACATTGAATGTAAATTAGTGAAATATATACAGAAAAGGCGAGATAAAAGTAATAAAAAGAACAGAGTAAAAATATGAAAAAAGGAGGCTATTGTTTAAAAAGAATGCTGTATTGAGTAGGAATCGGCTTAGAGTCATTGTCAGCATGCTTGGTAGCAGGGGTGTGCCAGGCCTCTAGAGTTTTTCTAATACGAAAAGAGCGTTTGTCGATAACTCGAGAATGATTGAAATCAATGCGACGACCAAAAGACCACGCATGTTTCACAATGTTTGACCCATTAGCACATGTTTTTACATTCCTAACGTGTTCTTTCTTGCGGGTTTCAAAGCAACGGGCAGTTTCACCTATATAACACCAATCACAATCGGTTCACTTGTATATATTTCACTAATTTATACATATTTCACTAATTTACATTCAATGTTTTATCCGTGGAAGGCTGTAGATCGACAGCCGAAAGCTTATATTCCTTTTCAAAATTTTTAGCCACAGAACGGTTTTTATTGTATTTTAATGTCTCATCCTGGCTGCGCTTCAATTTTCAATCATACTAATTTCTATTAGAATGAGACATTCAAAACACTTTTGTGGCATTAAAAATTTGTCGATGAGAACATGCATATGCAAATTTCTAACCCAAAATATTGCCAAAAATTCTGATGCAATTTATGTTTTATGTACTGTAACAGATTCTTTCAAAACATATGGCTCTTTAAATGAAAGGCAGTTATAGAGGTGACCTAAATTCCTTTTGTTCAAGTATTAAATTGCCAAAAATTCACAGAATAATATCAATACTTTGATGCGTTGGGAAAAAATCTATGGTAGAATATAAGTACACGAAATTTTACAGTGAAAAAATGGGTGTAAGGAGAAATGGTGAATACTTTTGGTTGTCACATTTACAGGAAGATAGTCTCCAAGATCTAGTTAAGATAAAGATTTAAAAGTTGAAAAGCCATTGAAAAGAAGATTTGTTGAGGTGCTGCTTGATTTAAAACAAGCCAGTGAGACAATATTTTTTTTGCCTCGCAGTAGATCAAGTTCACAAAATCAAAAAAAAATGTTGAACAATTTTTGAGCCAGGATGCCCTTTACGGATAGGTGCTAAGCCATTATATTACCATTAGCGAGGTCTATTTTGTGTAAATTGGTCTACAAAGACTGCATCTTGAATTCAAAATAAATTCCACCCAGTGTTTGTCTTGTTTGTGCAGGTGGGATCTGAGCTTTTCACAGTTCTATGCTCCAAGCCAAACGTTGACCAATTATGGCTTTGCAACAAACTTGTCACATTAGACTAATCCATTTGTGGAGGGCATGTTGGCATGTTTTATGCAAATATTCTGTTCATTTGTCAATTCCTAAATACTGTGAGTGAAAGTTCTATGACACTTTTTAAATTTGAGACTAGAAAGAAACACAAAAAGCTTCAAAGAGAATTTAGACGAGCACTGTCGAAAAGCTTGCTTGTAGATCAGACTTAAATTTATTTGCAGTGCAAACTCATTTTTCTGCTATTAAGATTAATTTTCTCAAGTCCTGAGAAAGAAAAGCGTTCACAGTGCATTCATTGACAAGTATAAAAATACCTACTGTCATTACTATATTGATCTGTTTACAACACAGCATTGTTTTGAACAATTTCAGTATTTAAATTCAGTGGTATGTGAGGACAATACTCCAGTGAGTTCAGGATCAACTTTGAAAGTTTAAATTTTTTGTACTTTTTAACAACACCCTTGTTAATTCCACTTTAAATTGAAGGTATTTTTTTGTAGTCTGTTCAATCCGTTGCATTGTTGGCGGATTTAAGAAAAACACAAGATTTTAATTCGTGTGTCCCGCTCCTGTTTCGATTTCTAGTAAAATATTTCGGCGGTTTACTTTATTTTATTACAGTTTTTCCCGGGTCGAACATAGATTTTGATATTTAGCGAGCGCCCTTTTTTGGAATGATACTGACATTTTTGGCCGATGCATTCACGTAAACTATTCGCAAATGATATTGCTAGATATGCAACATTGATTCTCCCTAAAGAGTTGTGAAGTCACGCATATTTTTGGACTACAGTAAAGAGCACCGAAAACGTGTCTATTTAACTGATCTTCCAACATCTCTTTCTGATCGGCGTAAAGTATAAAACCAGCTACAAACCAAATCTTAATATAAACTTCGAAAAAAATCTATAAAATCTGCTATCTTGCAGGGTTTTATTGATTAACACGAAATCTCAACGAAAATTGGGAAAAAGAATTTCAAAATTGGAGGCCAATATTTCTTTGGAAGAGGGCTTCCTTTCTCGCCATTCGGCCATGTAAATAATTTGGAAGCGATTTCATCATCTTTTTTTGTTTTTTACGAGTGCACATGCTTAAAAGGCTTGAAACAAATTACTTTTGGGCAGCTTGTAATTTGTAATAGTTTAGCAAACTCTTTCGATCGAAGCTTATCTAAATCTCACTCGTGGTACATTTCACTTAGAAAACCATTTAAAGGATTGAGTTGAGGTAGATTTCAAAAAATCGACGCGCACGCCTGTAACTTCACCCTTAAGAACTCGAGAATGAAAGAGAATTTAGCTCATGTTTCGATTACTATTAGTAATGTGTACTTTTTCCTGACGACCATGTGAATGAAAAGGTGATGACAGCTCGACAAGCTCATATTTCGGACTGGGAAATCGCATTGTAAACATTTCATTGCGAAAGATATCAGGTTCTTTTTTGGTCGGAATAAACATTTCTTTGATGCGATCGACGAAGCGAAGCGAAGAAACATAGCAAGGTTGTTTTGCAAGTTCGTGAAATATGAACGCCTTATGGACTTCGTTCCCTCGACATGTTTAGATGCTGCAAAAGTTACGACATTCGCCCTTTTGTTTTTTACTTGTGTTTTGCTCATGTTAAAAAGCGTTAAAACATAGAATTAATTTTTTTTTCCTGTTACAAAATTGAATTGAACGCAGCGTGCCTCGAAAGGATAATCATTTCATGAATTTTAAATATCAGCTGTAGAGTTCCAAGTATCGGCTACAGAAGCTCGAAACAAAGCGAGGACGCAAATTAACACATTGGTCCGTCTCTCAAATTGCTCCTGCATTTTTTTTTTCAAGGTTCTATTAGCGTTAGGATGAGAAGACGAGACTACAAAACAATCATTGACTTCGTTCCAAGTTTTTGAACTTTCGGCGCGATTTTTACGAGAAGTTGTTGCGATTTGCGAGGTTTGCTTTTCGCTTGTTCAGAATTGGTCTGGATGCTCAATTTATACCCCCGAGTGTAACAACAAAATATTAAACACCCTACAATGAAAAATGCTGCGCTTCGCTAAACAAAAACGTTCATTGTAAACACAATGATCTGCAGGATACAGTAACTTACGAGTTGAATTTAACGGCCAGACGCCAACTACGGACTACATCGAAAACCCTTTAACTTTCAATTTGGAGATAAGAACCTGACGCTCTTTAGCGAATTTATTGATCTCAAATATTCAGCACGAAATTTCGGTAGTTCTTTCGTCTGTAGGTGATCTTGCCGAAGTAGCCGTATTCGACAAGCGTCGGGAAAATATCAATACGCACGCAAAGAAAACCTTCAATGTTTTGAAGGTGTGGCAAGGAAAATTCATTTTAGTTTTATCTGGCGGATCAAATTTGAGCGCGAACAGTTAAAGAAATCTGATACCAGCTTGGATCAGGAAAGAAAACAGCTGTGAACGAATGAAAATTGAAGGAAATTTATGGAGTAGCCAGCCACATTTATCTATGCTCACTTTCTACTCACCTGATAGAGTAACGGTCATTGCAAGGACAGCTCCAATAATTACATGAACCTTCGCCATAGTTTATCCCTTAACCTCGGAGGGAACGAAAAATAGTTAGACGAACGAAGAAGGTGTTAAACTAGTTAACGGGAAGCACGAAACTACGGGCTTTTCCTGCGGTGCGCCCTGCACGCTTTCAGTCAGAGATCAAAACGCACGCAACGGTTGAACTCACGCTTTCAACGCGCATGCGCAGTTGCAATAGACGCCATCTGGCATATATTAGCTTTCGCAGTTCCTTCGTTTGCGATATTGACTACATGCTGTTCGCACAGGCATGTTCTAGGGGGATTTGAACTTGGTCTGTAAGTTTTCATTAATATTCTTGCAACTCGTTCTCAATTGTGCACAGATAATTGATCGTTTTGATTTCTCAGCTGATGATTGCTCGAGAAAGTAGTTTATGTTCGGTTATCACATGACTGGAATCCGTCATACCTCTTACCTGCCTTTAAATTTGTATTTTTGTTCCTCAATTGAATTTAAAGCGACAGCCTTGAGTCCGCGACAGGTCAGTTCACCACAGTTACACTTGGTCTGCTTCCTGAAAATAAAAATGTCATTAAGTGAATATTTTTATTCATAACCTTTTACTCATAAATCACAAAAAAGCTCCTGGATTTCCCACTTCTTTGGATGATCATAATAATGAGCAATTCTTCCGTCTTGAGACTTTGGCCTGTGTAAAATTCTTGTATTTTTTTTAAAGTGGGCTTGCAAATTTCATTATTTTGTTCAATGCGATGTCTTCTCAAAATAGCTATCTTTTGATTTGAAAACCAATGGTTCGTAGCTCCAGAGATTTCTTGGTAGGTGGGTGACAAATTGAGTTCAGTGATATCATTCAAATGCGCTTTTATGTGATCTCGTTTTTGATGGGATCTATTGAAAAAAAAAGGAGTTAAAGCTGCCCCCAAAAGTCTTTCGCTTCTGTTCTTTGAAACGAACGATCGAAACGATTAAAATGGATTTGCGAACAGTTGTTTCGTTTCAAAATAACCAGCAATCATCTCACGGCAGTACACATTTTTACCAACAGAACATTTTTTAAAAGCAACTCTAAGTTGTATGATCCACTAGTCATAATAGTCTTGGTACCTCCGTGCAGTAAAATTGCGCAAAACTACTCATCCTAAAAGATGAGTTCAATGTTCAAAACCACGAACTCCAGACTTTGCACTTTCAAGGTTCAAAGTCTATGTTTGGAGACACAATTTTTAAAGATTATTTACTATGAGATAACTTTAAAGATATGTTTTGTAGATTTCTCCGAAGCAGCCAATAAAATTGATGAACTCGCCGACATCATTTCGCTTGCCGGGGCTCTCTTCGGAGTAGGTCGCATTCGGTTCGTTTTAATTGTCTCATTTTTCGTCGGGATACGAGGATCTCGCATTCTTTAAATCTGGCACTATTTGCACTTTAATCTTTGGTGATTAAGACTTATTGCTAAGTCTGAAATATCTGTAAAAACTGCTTCATTTAAGAGTCAAGTTCAAAGCCAAGTTTACAGACCTTTAATGATAGTAGTCTCTTGTTTATGAAGTTTGACTTCAATAAAATTTAACTTAAAATAACTTGTACAATTTTACACCAAACATGATACTTCATGAACTCGACAAGTTTGATCACTCAACAGTTGCTTGTTGCAATGTGATCCCTTTCACTGAAGAAAACGTCTACTTGTAGGAATTCACCGCTGCTAACGGAAAAGATAATGAACTGAATTGAATTATTCCTAACCTTTTAATGACATGCCAGAAATTGTAATTGTGAAAAAGAAAGGTTACCCATTTACTACTAGAACCCCTCTTGCCTTTTGAATGGCAGTCCTTTTATGTTCGCTGGAAGTTTTGATATCACGTAAAATAAATTTTCGTTTTATTCGAGATGTTTTCGAAAGGAATTACTGCACTGGGATTTCGTCTCTTTTAAAATGTGTTTGCTGGCAGCTTTTCCTTTGATAATTCAGAATACCATTTTTTGTGACGGAAGCTAATACATTTCTAACTTCATGGAAATGGATCTCGTTGTTTGTAAAACTGCTGAAAGAAGCAAAATGGTTCTGCCGGTTCTCTTTTGTGAATCCCTTTCAAGGTTAAAAAAGGTTATTAAATAAGCTCTGCTAAGTCAAATGATGCTAAAAAACTTGTTCATTCTGTTACAATATTTCGGTGCTATATAAAGTCACAACGTACATTTATCAAAAGTGAATCAGAGAATTTTAATGTTGAAAACATGTGAAATATTACTGATCGTCATAACAAAGCGGAGATAAGCCACGCCCAAATGGCTGAAACGTGCTGTTTGTCACCCACGCCTCTGGTTTTCGAATGTAGAATCTTTTGGCATTTTAAATTTGCGGTTGTTTTCGTTTAAAGATGCAGTGAAGCCCATAGCGAATCGGTTGTATATGTTAACACAAGTAAACAATAGATAATGTATTCACAATCGCGATAACTTTCATTGTTACGTCGCGTAAACAGATTTTCTTTCGCACCCGTGAAAGTCAAACAACACGGTGTTTGTAAAACGAAAAAGGAATTGTCCCTTAGCTTAAAATAGCGCTTAAATTTGACGTGAAAACTTAAGATAAGAGCATCTTATCAGTGATGGGAACGCTGCTTGATTTCTGTCCTTGCAATTGTTAATTTTTTTGACAATGTTGGGTGTTGAGTTACCAAGGTCTTGTGAAAATTCGATGGTTTCTTGGATCTGTTTTCGGGTCGACGCGAAGCATGTGTTTCTGCATTGTGTTTCTCTGTTGACTCTTTTGGTTTGTCTTGTTGTAAATTACCATATTCTTTGTTCAACATGGCATGAAAGTAAAAAAGCCATGTACCGCTTTGTGAATAATAAGAAGGACGGCTTGAACTTTGTAAACAAGGGCCCAAGTAATGAGGTCTTATTTTGTTTCTCCCTCGACATGCAGGGGTCCCGCTTGTTCATGCTGTGAAAATAGTGCTGTAGAAGGTGTTCCTCAATTGGTCTTCCAATCTCAGATTGTGAAAATTCGCTGCATCAACGAAAATTTCATCTTCGTATGGTTACATTGTGCTTTGTTTAGTTTGAGTGCCAATTTTGATCTGTTTGGCCACAATCGTTGTCTGGAGTAGACAGGCAATACCCAGGCCCTCTTATGAACAGCCCGAGACGCTAGTTCTTATAACGTACCTGTTATAGATGCGCTGTAAACGGTATTATGAATTCCAAGAACGTCCGTCTCCAAGCACTGCGCAATATGTACTTTGTGTTGGCTTACTCGCGCTGTGAATGTAAGGGTCGTTGACTTCATTATCTCTATCTGTCATAAAAGCACAAAGCGATAAGGTAATTATCGCATTGTTCAAGGTGGAATGTTTTCAGCGGGAAAACTGCGAAAGTCCGTTAAATTAAAACTACAAAACCGCGTTCGGGTGATGGGCTTATTTTTCAGTACCCACAAGATGTTCGTGCAGCTTGTTGTATTCGCCTTTTTCCATTGTAACATTTCTTTGACATCTCGAAAAACCTTTTTTTTTTTTTTTACTGAAACTTAATCAATTATACATAAAGCCGTGAGAACTATCGTCCGAACTATCGTCGAACTAAGTCTGAGAGTGACTGGTTGTACACCAGACAAAAATTTAATAGCGTAACCTGCATGAATCATAAAATTCTTCTTCTAAAAAGCCTTCTGTGGTAAAGAAGATCCGGAAAGCTGAACTACATCCAAGCTGGGGTGCAGGCGCAGTGGTGAGAGCACTCGCCTCCCACCAATGTGGCCCTGGTTCGATTCCCAGACTCGGCGTCATATGTGGGTTGAGTTTGTTGGTTCTCTACTCTGCACCGAGAGGTTTTCTCTGGGTACTCCGGTTTTCCCCTCTCCTCCAAAACCAACATTTGACTTGATTTGCGTTAATTATTTATTTCTGTTTAAAGTGTCCCCATTTAGTGCTCCAGCGCAAGAACGACTAGACACTTAAATAAAGTTCCTTTCCTTTCCTTTTCGTTTTCTGTCTTTAGGCGACATGCAGAAAGTCTTACTTGGCCGGTGCATCATGGTATTTCAGCAAAAGAACCTACCCTAGTTGCTGAGTGGAAATGTAAAGGAGGCCTCGATCAGTGTAAAATGGAAAAAACTGCAACAAGTCTTTTACACTAACCGGTAAATACTTGCACTAGGAAGATTCTGGCACTATTTTAGCCTTTATAGTACAAGGGATAAGGAAACAAGTATAGCCGGAGGGCGAGGCGTTCGGCAATTCCTTTCTATCAATTCGGAACCTCAACCGAGATTTCTATGTATAAACTTTGATAAACCAAGCGTCGAAATATTTCGCTTTGTAGGATCTTCCTCCTTACTTCGATCTCCTCTAAGAACGTCCTCCCTTTCAAGGCGACCTGTACAGCTGGTGTCCGGCGCTATGGGGCCTCGCCACAACCTGGGTGATGTGACTGTAGCATGTATAAGGTGCCGGACCGCGGGTTTGGTGCTGTGGCGTGTTGCCGTATTATGGTCTCTTAATAAATAACGGTTAATGTGGCCTCTTCTTAAATTTCTCTTCCTTTTTCAACCGTACATGCATAATATGTGATTTCAACGTGAGTGAATTTGCAGTAAATGAACCTTATGAGACCGGCAAAACGACTTAAGCCACTTGTGTGAATTGTTATCATGCGACCTGATTGGCCAACAGAAAGTCAACATGAACTCGTAGTTCTATCGGAATTACATTCATGATAGGTCAATGTTCTGAAAATTGCTCAACTCTCAGCGATCAAAACGTTGTTTTTAGTTGAATCTATTTCACACATCAATTTGACACCGAATTGTTAGTTTGTTGAGTAATTTTAGAATCTCGAGTTGATCAGCGCGGTGCACATAATTTCGAACAAGCGAGCAAATTTGGACAAACGAAAGCCACTCATCCTTCCCTAAAGATTAATGGTAAATTCCTGCCTTTTGAAAACTTTTGGTAAAAATTATCTGAATGGTCTTTCCTGGTGTCCGAAGCACGTTTATCTTTGACACAGTACGTGCCGTTGGTTATTGCAATTTTCTGGCACCCAAACCATCGATTGTAATATTCAAATTCCTTGGAGATGCTTTAACCAGAATTGGAGCTTTCATGTGATTATTTCCTAAATCGTTACTTTCTACCTTCAAACTCACCGGTTTGAGAGACAACTTTAGACGAGGCTTGTATCGATCAGTAAACTTCTGGAGGTTTTATTTAATTTCATCTGGGGTTTAAATAATCTCTATGGAGAAAGAAAGTAAGAGGAAATATTCGATGACTCACTATGACTAAGGGATCTGCTCTTCGATTTAATTTATGGTTTTAGAATCTGAAGTTCCGTAACCGGTCTAATTGTTACTGCGATACCAACGGACTTTTGCCCGTGAAACCACCAACCCACAAAATTTCAAAACACTCAGTCGTGGTTGGAACGTGACTATCTCGTGTACTGCAGACGTACTTTGGATGTTTGTTGTTTATTTCGAAAGTAACGGGCTAGGATACTACTGTATGCCCTGAGGCAAATGTAATTTGTTTGTTTTCTGCGGACGTTGGCGGAAAAAATATGCGAACGCACAAGGTCACGCGGGCGCCGCGCATGTACTCTACAGCAAATCGCTCAAAACGTGGATCCTCGCGTTGTTTGCGTGGGACAACGAATATGCCTTGCGTTTGTCGCCAACATTGACGGGTTGTTCAATTTTGACAAGTTTTATCAAATCTAACAAATTGCACGAGACGTTTCTAAGACGACCAGACGATTGATAAGCATCGACAGTGGTAATATTCGGAATCATTTGGATAGCAATTTTCCGAAGTTTCTTCAGCAGGAAACAAAAACGCTGAAATCGAGATTTTTATCTTAGGGTTCCTAAAGCTCATTTCGGAAAAGATACATTCAGTTTGCATTAGAATAAATTAGTAGTCATTTATCAATGAGTTCCTTTTTAATGTGGTCATACAAAGCATTTATATTCTTGCTGTCTTGTGGTTTCCTGTCATTAGTAAAGTAAAGAGCCCTTACTTTGGCAAGATAGTATTTTTAGCTTGCAGCGTGTGGGGTTTTGTATGGAAAGTAACAGTTCAAATAGGATAAACAGACTAAGTGAAATGGCGGAGTGTGTCGAGTGTTGGAGACTGATGAATTTGCGATAGCCGAAAATGTAACCAACTGATGGTTGAATGCTAATACAGCACTTTTAACGCAAGGCTACACAGGATTTTATTAGGGGGATGGGGTACCGAGTGCGTTGGTAGGGGGGTGTTAGTCTCCATGCTATTTATTTACGTTCTGTAAAACGCACAATGATAACGTGACCATTGCAATCACAGAGCTATGAAAACCATTAACGAGTTTCCTTTTCACTTGGTGCTAATTTATAAGTGTGGGTTCTGGAAGTCGGTTTTAACAAAGGGTCCTCCCCACGTGGGTGGCCTGCTTTTATTCACGGCCGGAAGTTGGACAACATTATGAGGGGTGTGTCATACATGCATACAGCTTTGTTGTCTATTTTAAATGTGTGAGCAATGACCAAGGTAACAAAACGGAGGCGCCGGATCCTGGTGAAGGTTCTAATCAGCAATATTAGAAAAAACAAGAAAAAGAAAAGAGCAAGACTAATTGAACGGTGAAGGAATATATATTCTCCCTTGTAAGCATTGTTGTCCTCAGTGGGGCTTTTCAGGAACAATGATGAACACTGATAATTACCATCATATTCCATAGGGAAATGGGTTACGATAAGAGTCATTATTATTGATAAAAATCTTAAGGAGCCTTAATTTAAGAACCTGTCTAAGACCATATTACTCGCCCTATTTTGAGATCTTCTTATAAGAACGTATCATCTGAAAGTAACATCTGTCAAGCTGGTCTTTTGTAGCACCCAGTCTGCGGAACTCTCATCCTGGCAATATCAGACAGTGCAGTTCGCTATCAAATTTTAAGACTTTTATAAAGACACATCTTTATTATCAATTTTATCATTAGTCTGGTATCTGACATAGTTTTAATCGAAACTTTTTATTGCTATTACTGTGCTTTAGTTTTTTTCTCGGTTCGAATATTACAATTGTAAAAGTTCGATTTGCTGACTTTGCTGACTAACTTTGATTGCAATCAGTGTATAGTGCTATAAAGCTACAGGAAATAAAGTATTATTATTATTATTATTATTATTATTATTATTATTATTATTATTATTTAGACGACGCCACTTAAAACCTTGGACTGAGCCATGCTTAGCTTAAAAGACGGCTCTAAATAATCCCGAAATGTGATAGTTTTATGGTAGAAAGTTCGTTGTCCTGAGACAGTCCTCATCTCCCCCATCTATCCTGTCCTTTTTCGGGTCTCGTGATTCCCTCTGTATCTTGAAAAAATCTAAGGAACACACTTTTTCCCCTCCACCCCTCTAACGTTAATTCTCGATTTCTCAGACTAATGGATGGATGGAGGCCGGTGTATTCTACACAACTGTAGTATGAACTGAATTGCTGGGTAATCCAGCCATAGTAGTTACACTGCACATTTGATATTCATAACTGTAACAAAGTCTCCATTGTATTAGTCAGACCAATTACTGGGGCCCGTTTCTCAAACGTCCCCAGAACTTTTCGGGTCCAAGAGGCAATTTTTGAAGTCTCTATCTTCTCTCTTGTTTTGGAAGGCTGGTCTTTCAATATCTTTTTAAGATTACAAAAAGCAAATTGATTGTGGATTTTTATGACTCAAAGTCTCGCCAATCTCAAGATACAGAGGGAATCAAGAGACCCGAAAAAGGTCCGAAAAGGTCTCCGATTGCAGTCACTAAAAATGACATTAGGGAGTCTAAGAAATGACGACAGGCTACATCGACGAAAACACCACTTCAAAATATAGGCTTGAGCTATTTTAAGTATTTCATGATTATTCCATCTTGTTTATATTATACAATATAGGCGAAGTGTCCTGTAACAGGATTGGTACGGACGGATTTGAAATAAAGAGTGAGACTGAAAGATTCATTGTAGCTTGTCCACATTGTCGTCAAAACCTTAAATTTGGTCCTTTCACGTAGTAGTAGTTTTGACGAGTGCGGGAGAGAAATGTTTAAAAATGCGTGCCGCACGTGCAGCACGATCATTTTGGTTCTTTTAACCAATAATATTACTGCTTTTTGGCGTTGTCTTTGCTCTTTGCTGTAGCCGTCGTCGTTTCTTAAACTCCCTATCATTGGAAGGGGATAAAGAGGAGGGCCACGCATTTTCGAGCAACAACGTGAACATGTTAAGTTCTGGCCTAGGAAAGTGTCAACGTTTTGTGACGTACTCTGTCCACTTCCGGCTCGTTTACGCACGCTCAGAAATTTGAAACAACGGTTGCAAAAATGGACCTTCACTACGACTGCGCATGAATTAGAAGTGGCCGGAGTACGTGGTTCTTGGAGCTGACCATAAGAAAAGCGGACTCTGGGGACGAGACGATTGCCTGCAATGACATCTGGACTGGTGATCGGGAGGTCATTGATTCAATGGGACATTTCCAAGTTCATGTCTGCCTCCTCCTTTAGTGCTAAATTTTTGTGCTGGTAATTTTTTCTACTTTACATACGAATTAAACCTAATTTTTATAAGAAAAACTTCGCACTTAGACTCGCTTTAAAGAGGAGGCATATATGAACTCGGAAATGACCTATTCAAGTCAGGAAGTCTGGGGTTTGGTCTCTGTATACCCGAGTCGTCTTAGCGAAATACATAACTTCATTCATTCGCTTGACTTAAGGACGGTGCCTACTAATTCAAGGGTATTTTTGCGCGCTTTATTGAATATGCGGGAAAAGCAGATCCGAACAAGTGTGGTTGAAATCCAAAAATGCATCGTTACCCCCACTTTTCTTTTTGGATTCCAAGAGCACTTGCTAAGTTTAGCTTTCTCCGCATCGTTTTAAACCGCGCAAAAATATCCCTGTCTTAATAAGCACCACCCATAGGAAATCCGAGTATCTCGAGATGCGCAAGACGTATGCGCGATAACAAATAGTAGGCACCCTCCTTAACAGTCGTCATCTCCGAAAGCATCTACATCTACATCTAATGTTCCAGCACTCAGCAAAGTCCCTTTTTGGCTTATGGCTGTATCTGCTTAGGTGGCCTCATATAACGTAAGCCATTTTAGAGACATCACGCCAAGCCGGCCACTTCTGCTGGAGAGAACAGGACAGCCACAACACCGGGGACTACATCCCCTACTCCTATCGAATAGTGTGTGGGTTCTTTAACGTCCCACAGGGAACTTATGAACAAAGAGGGTATTTGTGAGACGGGGCTTATGGTTTATAGTCCTTATCCGAGAAGCCTTGAAAGGCTAACCATTTGCAGATCAAATTACAAAGGCAGTACTTTCTCCTCAATTATTTTAAGATCCTGAGTGTTGATCCATGCAAATTGGCCATTATGGCCTCGCTTTCAGACGTAAAATTCAAAACAATATTTAGCCTTGAACGAGGCCATAAGGGCCAATTTGCATGGAAACAAAGAATACTAAAATGGCTGCCATTTTGGAATAAGCTATATTGCTCATCTGTGGGAACCCAATGCTATAAATACGAATAAATATTGTTCAAGGAGTTGTCATTTTTAGCAATTAAACCATTTGATCAGATAGATAGTTGAAATCTTGAGTTGAGAACCACTCCGTCTGTTTAACAACAAATCTCCATAAACCCTTTTACTGCCTATTTACTCTGGCATGTTTGGCACTGTGTTAATCTAAGGCTTATTCCAGACAATTTTACTCGTCAACTGATGAGGGAAACTCTTAAGCTGCTGCCATTTATCGAGGAAGTTATAGAGATAAATTCACTTCTCCTCATTCATTGTTGATAAGAGAGACAAATTAAGAAGAACATACTTTTTTCAGGTGTCGTTTTAGTTTCTTCAACAGTGCAATATTTCATCAGGAATGCATATAAAAAACTGTTGTCGTCATTGCATTATTTACGACTTTTCTGAAGTGGAAATGATATTTTCATTTCATCTAATTCACTTACACCGCCTCTGAAATATGGATATTGTTTTTACGAAATATCGTCGCCAATGCATATGTCTCTGATACAAACTACTTTAGCAGAAGTCGCAGATCTCAAAGAACGTTTGTATTCATGTCTAGTAACAATTTAAAGATTTTGGAGAACTTGAACGTAGGTTAGTTTAGTTCACAATGATGCGAGCTTGAAAAATATCAAAGTGTTATAAACGATTCAATATGTGAACGATTATCCCATTACTTTAATATGGAATATCATGACATTTTGATAGGTAGAAAGACCTAAGTTCAGTTTTTACTTAAGTGCCGACGAGTGAAGGTACTGCTCCTCTAAATATATTCAAACATTATCATAACATCACTTGCTTCCTCCGATCCAATTAACCTCATTTTCTCGACTAGCAGTAGTTACAAAGCTGAATAGATCTGCAAGTTTGGAAGATCCGGCCGTTTGCTTTGTTACCCCAGCTGACTAGAAGAGGTTAGAATCTGATGAAACTGTGCAGCTGCGTCGATGGGTAGTAAATGAAGCACGAAAATGTGGTTTTATCAGATGGGTTGATAAAAAGTGACTACCGGTATATTGCATTAATTGTCCACCGAAGGAAAAATACAACGCGTAATTTTCAACAAGCCACCTGAACAATTCAGGTGACTCCAACGGGATTCGAACCCATGATCTCTGCGACGCCCGGTACAACGCTCTGCCAACTTAGCTATGAAGCCACACAGGTTGGAGCACATTTCTGCCACTTGTCTTTGTTCAATATCGTTAAACGTAGACAGTATTGCTGAAGTGGTATGGCTAAGATGCTTGGAATGTCATCATCGTCGTCGCTGTCATCATCGGCATAGTTATCATCGTCATCGTTATCGTGAAACGGTTCGTTCGTAAAGCCACAGTTTTGCAGCGCCAGCGTTTTCGCTTAGCGTTAATTACGTATAAGGCCCATTTTAAACGTGGCGTTTTACATGTGCCGAATCTAATGCAAATGAGCGAAAACAATAGATTTTTCTCATTTGCATTAGATTCGGCACATGTAAAATGCGACATTTAAAACGGGCCGAAATAAACTTTCTTTGATTTTGCAATCTGTATCACATCAACCATTCGTCATGACGTTGCAAAATTTGTGAACCACAGTTCACGTTGTCTTCGGTTTAGAGCCGTTATGAGTCCACCTTTCGCCCTCTTTGCACATGCGTGGGAACACGAAGTCGCATTAAACAGCTGAACTCGTTCACGCCTATATTTAATTGGATGGGCTTGCCTTATGCAGCTGCAAATTTCGGTTTTAATCACACAAATTCCTCATTGTAATGCCAATAAAACTCTTCTAATTGTAGTTAATGTTGTTATAGCATTTTACTATTAGGGCACGTATTGACAGTATTGAACAATGATGATCAGCTCTCGATGGTCCGATAATCTCTTTGTATAATGCGATTTTATGCTGGATTAACCATCAATGTAGGCTACTTAGGCTACTACAACTTTTCAATGGTTTTTCATGATA
Source organism: Montipora sp. Colony 1 RG-2022 (assembly GCA_023091755.1). Taxonomy (NCBI): domain Eukaryota; kingdom Metazoa; phylum Cnidaria; class Anthozoa; order Scleractinia; family Acroporidae; genus Montipora; species Montipora sp. Colony 1 RG-2022. The sequence continues at coordinate 49,591 of JALIRR010000931.1, read as the reverse complement.
ATATATCATGTGGTATTGTCTATTGATATCGTCTTTAAGTAGCAAATTGGGTGGAGTTCGTTGAGTCGAGTTCACGCTTCTGTAGTTTTGAAGTGATGTCCGCGGAATCGGGGACCATATTTTTAAACTCAGCAGCAGGAAAAAGGAAAATCTCTGACCGGAGTGGGAAATATATTCCCCATTTCCGTGGATCACGGGTGGAGGCACCAAATCATCACTGGCTAAATACAGTCGGCGAAGGCCTCTTCATTTTTTATTTTATTCAATCGAGTGTCGTAAAACCAAAACCAAAGGAATTACTTTGGCCAATCAAAAAGGACGGAGACAATCCAGTAAACCAATCAAGACTCGAAGTAATTACAAGTAGCCGACACAAAGCGCGGGAAAATGTGCACGCGCAAACCACGATTGGTTTTGGTTTCACTTCTGATTGGTTGAAGAAGTGGCACGAGAACTTTGAACCAATTGCTGAGTGAAATAATTCCAAAGCAAAGCAATTCACTAATTACTTTCGACACTCAATTGAAAACCTCTCTATTTGACTGAATATAACTATCTCGTTTAGGCAGACGCGTCCTATTTTAGTGTCCATCACTCTTGCTTATCGCGAAGGTGTCTCAGTTGTGATGAATGCAATATGAATGGAAGAATGGTATGATTTGCAATGGCAAGCTATTCACGAAATACCTGCCCGGGTTGCATGTGAACCATTAAACTACTCTCATTCAAAAAAACTGTTTCATTAGTTAATAATGGTTGTATATCTGATGAAACATGCTCTATTCCACTCGGGTCAGTGGTTAGATCACATCTTCAAACTGTCGGCCTCACCTCGAATTTATCATAAATGTTATACAGCAAAGCCGCTCGTATCGTAAACATGACATATGAGATGATAAACGAATATTTTCCGTGACTTGTGAAGTCAGTGATAACCAATATAGCTGCTTATCCTGTAATTTAGATATTTAGATATAGGGTGACTTACAAACTGTGCATAAATGACGAGAACACTGCACTGCATGTTGGCTGTCACGTTTTGAATGATTAATGAATTTTCCATTGTCAGAAATTGCAGCTATACTTTATTGATGAACCACCTGCTTAGCTATGGATCGTTTCACTTTCCTGCCAAGCGGTCATATTGATTGTTCCATTAAAAGAGGTTTATCAATTCCCCAAGGATAGTTAAAGTAGCACCAATATGGCTTCCTTGACGTCACTTAAGTACTATTTATTCTTATCAAGGAGACTTTGAGCATCTTTTAGCCCAATCTCGTCTCCAGAGTCCGCTTTTCTTTTGGTCAACACCAAGAACACGGACTCTGGCCATTTCCAACTTATGCGCAGTCGTAGTGAAGGCCCATTTTTGTAAGCCTTGACAACCACTGTTGTTTCAAATTTCTGAGCGTGCGTAGACGAGCCGGAAGTCCATGATTTTGCGGACTTCCTGCCTTGGAACGGTTGCTGACCAAAAGAAAAGCGGACTCTAGGATCGACAGTGTTCTTAGCCGAAACGGAAGAACAGTGGCATGAACTACATTTTAGGAATGCAAACTATTTGCGTTTTGGTTATTCTAAGGCGTTCTTTATGGTTGAAAATTTTTAAAAAGTGCAATATCACGCATGCAGTCCCATTTAGCAGTATTAATTAATTACAACAGGAAAAAAAGACTTGGACTATATATAGGGAATGAAAAATATTTACAAGGCGAAAAGTATGCTTAACCTAAGGCGGATGTGGTCACTTGTTTCAAACTGTTGACAAGAAAAGTTTGATGCCTAGAATTAAAGACATTTAAGAAAACTACACAAAATTTTCCATAATTGCAAAGACGAAGTAAAAATTATTGCAAAAAAAGGATGTGTGTGTTGCTCAAAGTAGCATACGCTTACGTTCATTTCACAAGTAATACTTGATAGTTAGGCAGTTTGCATTGTAAACGGAAAGAAACGGCGTGTGAGCTATGTTTACGAGACGAAAGGTGTGGTTAACCTAATGCAAGCATGCAATATCATGTATTTCCTTGTGGTTGTATTTAAAAGGAAGCAGAAAAAAGGCGAGGAATGTAGGATATTTACAATTACAATGCAAAAACGATGGTTTAAAAGATTTACTACCAAGAGTATACTTCCTGCAGTTCGGTTGACTAAGAGTAGACGTACTTCAGCTAAATTAAAAATACCTGCCTTTGCACGTTGTAGCTTTCTCTGGTAGTAGTAGTAGTATAAAGTAATGTGTCCTTTCCCATTGCACTATTGCTCTGTTATAGCATTTCACTTCCTGTATTTATCTGCTCTAACCCCTGAATTAAATAACCTTAGCAGTTGGCTGAAAGCTAACAAGCTCAGTCTAAATGTTGCTAAAACTGAGCTAATGATTATTGGATCAAGACAAAGGCTATCTGCCCAATGTGACGATGTAGTAATCAGAATTGATGACCAAATTATCAAGAGAGTCGTTCATACCAAATCCTTGGGTCTTACCATAGATGCTCACCTCTCTTGGGGTAAACACGTTGAAGAGATTTGCAAGAAAGTCTCTTCAGCTATAGGCGCCCTAAAACGTGTGCGGCCGTTTATATCCAAAGAAACTGCAATTCTAATTTATAACACCTTAATTATGCCTCATTTTGATTACTGCAGCCCCGTCTGGGACTGTTTGAGTGGTTACTTGAGTGATAAGCTCCAAAAATTACAGAATCGCGCAGCCAGAGTTATTACTAAATCACCCTTTGATGCGAGCTCAAACCACCTTCTTTCCACCCTCAGCTGGGAGAGGCTATCTCTTCGCCGAAAGAAACAAAAAGCCTTAATGATGTATAAAACCATGAATGACCTTGCTCCGGATTATCTACAAAGTCTTTTCTCTCAGCGTCACTCTGCTTACAACTTAAGAAACTCTGAGGGAAGGCTGACCCTGTCCAAACCAAGCACCAATTATTTGAAACGAAGCTTCTTACAGCGGGGCCATGCTATGGAATAACTTGCCCAAAAACTTAAAAAATGCTGCATCCGTTGAGCATTTTAAGCGAAATATCAAGAAGGTAGCTGATATATCGGATTCCCACACGGCAATCATGTAAAGCAGTTGTAATTAGTTTTAGTTTTTAACTTAAGCTTAACTGATGATTTTCCGTGTTTAAATAAAGATTTACATACATACATACGCAAAGAATAAGAACGACGAGCTTCATGAACAAAACGAAACGTTCTAATAACAAAAATAGTGTAAAGTAAAAACTTCGATGCAGAACGGAAATGCCTTTGGAAATATCATCGAGGCGACTTTGTTTTTGAAATTTATACCTCTGATTAGATTTATTTTCTCTGTTTTGTCACGCTGGTCCATTTTTATTATATAATAATAAAAGCATAATGATAATAATCTTTTATTATCTCAAGAAGAATAATACCACGACAGACATTACAACAATAGGAAGAAATATAAAAAAGAAAAATGGAAAAAAGTTCGAGCTGGGGAGCTAAGTTAACCTAATTGGTTTTCAAAAGTAATTAGCGAATTGCTTTGGTTTTGCATTAATCAACTCAGTGATTGGTTCAAAGTTCTCGCGCCACGTTTTCGACCAATCAGAAGTGAAACCAAAACCAATCGTGGCTCGCGCGTGCAAATTTTCCCGCGCTTTGTGTCGGCTACGAGTAATTACTTCGAGTTTTGGTTGGTTTACTGGATTGTCTCCGTCCTTTTTGATTGGCCAAAGTAATTACTTTGGTTTGGGTTTTATGACACTCGATTGAAACTTGCTCTAAGTCCCCACTTTGTTAATTAGGGAGCTTAAGCACGCGCGTTTTTGATACGCGGAGGGAAACCGGAAGTGAGCTGTTTTCCCTTTAAATATGTCTTCACACAACCACATTTATATTGCTAAGTATATTTTCTCCATTAGAGATGATTAGTTTTAAACGCTGGGACACAGCACTGCCCTGGCACGGGAAATGTTCTCTTCCGGTTGCCGTCTGCGTCTTAAAAACGCGCTTGCTTAAGCTCCCTAGTTATCGGGCGGCCCCCAATGAGCAATAAAGAGCGGTGGTCATGGCGTACAATGGGGACTTTTCGTCAAAAGGGACGAAGATTGGTTAAAAGAGGAAAACTAATCGTGCTGCACGGGCGGCACGAATTTCAGTGCATTTCTCTGCCGTGCTGTGTCGAACTCGTTCATGTTTGCCTCCTCGTCAAAGCGAGTCTAAGTGCTAAGTTTTTCTTATGCAAATTAGTTGTCATTCATATGTAAAGTAGAACTATTTTCCATCACAAAAACTTCGCACTTAGACTCGTTTTGATGAGGAGACATACATGAACTCGGAAATGGCCTATTGAAGGAATTAAATACGACTTTAACTCGGCAGTAGCACGACATTTAAAACCAAGTCTTGCGACTGTCGCGAAAGTCAAGCAAGGCAAAGATTGCCGTGCTACACGGCAGTAGCAGGACTTGGTTTCAATCGTCGTGCCACTACTGTATCATTTCAATTCATAAATTACAAATGCATTTCGAAAGTTCGCTAAACGGTTTTTTTTTTACGCATGCATCAACGTTTTCATCAAAGCAAACTTCCTCCCAACCTCGTC
>JALIRR010000931.1:32500-40000 GCA_023091755.1 Montipora sp. Colony 1 RG-2022 | reverse complement strand
AATTTCAAACTGAAGTTCCACAAAGGTCTACCTATACCTTTGAAAAACCAAAACGTTCTGCAACAAAGCTGAAAAAGCGGATTTTTTATTGTGGTGTTTGCATGTCCCCGGGGGTCATTGAATCGATGAGTTTTTCGATATTTAATAAACATTTTAATAAGCCAAGGGTGGAGCAACAATTAACAGACTTAATCGAGTTAGCGAAGAAAATATCGAACTGTAAAAATTAAAAGCTAAATTACTATGTCGTAAATGGCTTTTCCCATCGCTATTAAGTTGTAATGAGCTTCGGTTTCAATCACTGTAAGAAATGATCAAATATAATTACGCAAGCATCCCTCCTTAAATTGTTTGTGCTTAGCATCTCCCAGTCTAAATAGGGATATCTTTCAAGTTCCGTCTGGTCGCAGAATAAAGGTGCTCTTTCGCCGTTTAGTCGCATCTCTGAAGGAAAGATCTTTCGTAAAAGGAGCATTAGTCTAGCATTCGGGAAAAGTAAGCCTTCCGTTAAGTGACGGTTTACTTTGAGATTTAATATTCAAAGAAGACAAAGAGGGTATTGAATTTTCACTTCGGTCTAATTTGAATAAGCATAATAACGTCGGGGTCGGTCTGGAAGCACAGAGGTCGCGTTTGGTGCTGAGCCATTTTCATCAATGCTAGAAATATCCAGGAAAGTTGCTTGCTTTGGGAATGGGATGCCCACAGGAAAGGAGATTTTTGCGAGTTTTGGTCGTGTTGGGAATTTTATATGTGCAACAGATTGCACAAACAGGTAAGCCATTTCATGTCGTCTTATCGCATGTGGCGACGGATGTCGAGAAAGTCACGCCAACATGATCGGCTAGCTCTATAACCCTTAAAACACGATTCAAAATTCCCTCTGATACGAGGGACTTCGTCAAGTCAAGTCAAATTGTTTGTTGGTCGTTTAGAAACCAGAACAGATCAAGGATTATTTAAAAATCACACAGGGATAGGTTTCATTTCGATGTAGTTTGACTTCAGTGCGTGTCTCTTTACTGCTTAGTTGTTTATTCGGTACAGCACTGAAAAGTGAGTAAAGAGATTACAATTTTTGCAATTTACTGTATTACCTGCCATTGGCATTTTGCGATTTACAATGCTCTTAAATAAATATCAGGGTTTTCTGCCTGAGAGTCTGTTCAACACATAATGAACTAATGAAGCCAGGCATGTTGTACAGTGATTTTTTCCAAATGCCACTGATGTTCATGTGCAACCCACCAAAATACAAATGGTGCGTTAACTCTATAACTTCTCCGCATGGAGGCATCGGGCTGTTCTGCAAATTCTGCCAGGCGAGAACGTGTGCTTAGAGTGTGTATTTTGTAGGGCGAGAAGACGATTTATACGACACAGTTTTCAGTCAAGTGTGCAACAGAGACTGCTCAGTTTTGAACCCGGTTTTGAATGCCTTCACTCTTTTTATTAAGCTAAAATCGTTTTGGAATCTCTTGTATCTTTTCTCTCAATCAATGATTCGCCCCCCAAAAAAGTTAGCAATTCTGCCAAACTATAGAATAGGTTAAAACGAAGTATTAAGTGAGACAACTGAATTGTGACCAACTTTGCAATCATGTCGAACCAACCGACGCTGAGACCTTATGAGCTCGATTTCGAGACTCGCGCTATAATTCAATCGTCGAAAACTGGCATACAAAGACAGGATGAAGAGGGAAAGGCTAGTTTTAATTTTTCAACAATGCTTTTGTCAGTTAATTTCGTTTAGACGTGAAACTAAAGATCTGGGTGTTTAAAGTAGTTAAAAGCTCGGAGTCCTTAGTTTCCAAGTGCTGCGTTTGATACTTCAGTTTATTAAACAAACTTGTATGGCTAACTAACCGACGCAATGGATAATTAGCGGTGTTTTTCCCTCGAAAATCATACTGCAACCAAAAGTGCAAGGTAAAGACAGCGACCTTAAAGGATTAATTCTAAGTTCGTGATCAACGTAGAACAATACAATTTGAAATTGCTGAAGGCTATTTTCCAGAAGATGTTTTTTGTTTCGATTATGGCTCTTATTGTCCGTGAAACGCTCTGATGCGTTTAATGTTAAGTTTCTACTGATGGAGACGAATGTAAAATGAGGAAAAAAACGATGAAGAACATGGCCAACAGCATGTTTTTATTTTCTGAAAATAAACGCCTTAAAAGACTCAGACATGTTTTGACCTTTGACCGAAAATATAAAACCGATTAATGGCAAAAATATCTTTGGTAAATGTTAAGAAATCTGAATTTTTACTTCTTTCCATTGCCGTTTTCCACACACCCTGGCATTCCGACGAATTTTCAATTACGATCTAACACATAGATGATTAAAAAAGGTTATCAGTTACAAGGTATCGTTTCATCAGCGTTTTTGTGCGACTTGTGTATGAAAAGTACACCACAAAGGCGAACTGATTGAGGCGCTTTTCGTTCTTCGGTTTTTGTTGCTTAGCAAGTCAAAGTTCGATCGTTAGAAAAAAGTGACTGATCTTTTGGTCAAAGAAAACACGCCACGGCTACGAGAATCAACCACATCTATTTTTTACGTGATAAATTTAGATTTGAGCAGTGGCCGATTGCATTGGCCGATTGCAGGAGACACCGACAGACAATAAACCAATCAGAGCCAAAGAAAATACAACTCGCTGGTGACAAGCGCGTGAAAATTGTCATTTGGCTTCTGATTGGATGAAAAAGCAGCGCAAAATTTCATCATATGTCAGCCAGGGACTATAAATTAAAGATAAATTAATTTTATGACTCAACATTGAAAAGCCGTTTTAATAATGCGTAAAATGGTGTGGAATAACTGTGTACCGTACAATACAGTCAAAGGACCTGTGTCACACAGGTAATTTTGTGTAGTTTTACCAATTATTTGCCCCTACTCGCTATACAACTTAACGTTAACCCAGGAATTCCTTTTAAACAACACATCTCAAATCTTTGTGACAAAAATGGTATCGTTTGAGCATACGCATACAGAATTTAAGTTACAAAAAATAGAGATAAACTTTCAAAAACTGTGAGGTTGATCAGTTTTCAAAAATCTTACATTTAATCCATGATTTTAGTCTTTGGGCAAACGGTTCGAACACATTCAACAAAGATTCACGAGAGGCCTGGTATTCAGTCCCAGGCTGCAGTTGCGGTTGTTGCTACGGATACGGACTTGTTACTATGGATATGGACATGGATTCGTCATTGGGAGACCAATTAGCGCGCATGCGCATAGGGAAGCAAACTGCTTCAACTTCATTCAACATTCGCAAAAACCAAAAAAAAAATGTTGAATGTTTGTTGAACTCATTCGACTTCGATTCAACATGTTTCAACATCGCTGTCCAACAAAATCGAATGGATGTTGCCCAGGGGATGTTGAAACAAATATTGGGCCTTAAGAACAGCGTGAAGTTACCAAATTTGAAGTTTTGACGATAAACTTGTGCATACAAATTCTTTTCTGTCCTCTGCAAAACAACAACGTGAAATAGCCAAATTTGAGGTTTTATGAAGGACCTCAGCACTTGAAGATAAATTTTCGTTTTCTTCCCTAAATTAAGCGCCGTTCCGACCAGTGTCGTTGTCGTTGCTTAAGCTCCCCAATAATAATCGCGAAAGTTCTATTTTGAGGTAACGTTTCTGTGGACGCCGTCGTCGTTGATCTTAAGCGGGGAGCTTTGGCAAATACGACGACGACAGCTATGAGAGCGTTGTCTCAAAATATTGTAATAAATTCGAGATTACTCTAAGTCGTTCAGCATGGAAATTAAGGACGTTCGCGCCAATTGTTTCTGCGCATCCTTACTGCCCACGCAAATGCACACGCCACGTCATACACGAGCGCGCGCGCTAAGTAATAAAATGAGAAATGATAGGGCAAAAGGCCATTGCTATAGCTTTGCCTGGATTTAACGGTCTTGGACGTTCAGTGACCCCTATTTTTCTTTCCAGAAACGGATTTTATTTACATTTCTCTCCACGTTGTCCAAAAAGGAACAAAAAATCAATGTGGGAAGTTAAAAAAAAAAAAAATTCACGATTTCTGCTCACGGGACATCAAATCATGCCATCTTGCGGCTGCAAGGCGCCTGAAACTGTGGTCGCTAAATGCGAACTCGATCTTTAAGGAACCTCACCAGCTGACTAAATTCACTTAATAAGTCCACTTCAATAATATTTGGCAGTGAAGATTTCACTTCAAAGATTTGATTGCAATATATTTGGGTTTACAGACACTGGCCTTATTCGCTAACGAAGCCCGATTTTGTCACATTTTGGGTGTTTTCCGGGCATGTTCTCTCCAAAACGAAGTCGGTAACCCCCCATTTTTTTTACATTTCTGACATAACTAACTCATCATCTTACAGTGGTAAAAGTTTCAGAAAAAAATCAATGTTGAAAAATTTTCGCGCGAACGTCCTTAAAGTGTGCATAATCATTCCAGGATTAAACGGTGGGGATGTTTGGAAAGAAAATTTGAAAATTCATCGTCAGTGATCACGTCCTTCACACAACCTCAGAAACCTCAAGTTTGATCATTTCACTCGGCGTCGTTGTCAGGCCGAAAAAGGCCGAGAAATCATGATCAAAATATGAAACGCGCGTGTGGAGCGTGCAGAGTGTTTTGCTCATTATGCCTTTTGGGTTGTGGAGTTCTCGTTGCCGTCTTCGTCGCCTTTGCGTAAGCTCCCTAGTTCCCAATGCAATCAATGAAGACCCGTAGCCCTTGCATAGCCCATGAGGCGAACCCGAATGGGTTATCGACCCGTGGTCCTTGAGAGCGAAGGGTCTAATTGTTTTAGTATCACCCAACTAGTCGGACAGAAAAGGCAATAACAAAGTTAGCAAATGCAAGTTGAAGAAATGTTTATTTGGGAATAAAACGAAAGAAAGCGTCACGCTTTTCGCTACTCGAGGACTATTACTAATAGTCCTCTAGTAGCGTAGCCAATCAAAATGCAGGATTTGCATTAGTCCACTAGTTGGGTGATACTAAAAGGGAGTAGCTTATCCTTGGCTTATCCGCTACAAACTCTTTTCGTTCAACTTTTCAGATGCCTCGATCAGCATGTTTCCTAACGGCATAACAACCGTTGGGAAGACATTTCGTATGGTTTGCACAGTCGAAGGTGAGGAGTTCGTCGGTTGGTTTGATGTTAACGGAAACAAAGTCACAGCGAGGCCGATTCCAGGTCAACTTACACGAGATAAGTTCTACGTTACACAAAGAGGCAACTCCTATACTCTGGTTATTCAAAAAGTTACAGTCGCTGACGGAGGAAATTATACGTGCAAGGGCGGTCAAACAGAGCGAACATTTACTCTGTTTGTTGAGTGTAAGTATCATTTTACTCCAATTTTACCATTTACTTTAGAATCATTTTACTTCAACTCTGTTGCTGTTACACCGGAAATCCACACAGTGTTGAATTATTCCGCGTGTATTTTGTTTTTTGCTTTCCAACTTCTCTTCCAAAAGCACATGATTCTCTCTCTGACGTCACATGACGTCGCATACAGTGTCCAGTCCTCTAGCGCATTTCTATATCTAACATTGGGTTATTCTCATGTATTAAAATACTGTCGGAATATTGATGGAGGCAGTGTGGCCCAGTGGTTAGGGCGCTTGCCTTGAGATCCGGAGATCCCGGGTTCAGGACCCGCTCTGACCACTCGCTGAATTTGCTTCAACTTCCCAGCTGCACTTGTAAATAGCCAACTGGTTTGCCTGCGCCCAGTTGGGATTCTTAACAGTTGTTGTTGTTGTTGTTGTGTTTTGTTGTTTCGTTGATTGTTTCATTGGCCCTGTATTGTATTGTATTGTATTGTATTGTGTTGTATTGTATTGTGTTGTATTGAGTTATGTCGTAACTCCAGGGCATTTACTCGCGCAGCATTTGAACCAGCAGTGGTGCCTCTGGACATATGCGCATGGCTTTAACGTCGCACCAATACGATATTCCCCTTCAGCCCGCTGATCTCTTATAGCAGAATTTTTTTCCTTCTCGCAAAAAATGAGGTAGATTGAATGAATAAAATTTTTTTTTTTCGAGTGAGTCCTTGAGGTACTTTTGAAATTTCAGGTAGAGGTAGATTTAATTTAGATCGACAATCAGATGTGGTTTGCTGCTACTCTGATTTAAATGATAGAGCAGTTTTCAAATGACTGTCGAAAGTAATTACGCGATTACAATTGCTACGCTTAGTGATTGGTTAAAAAATCTCGCACCAGTTTATCAACCAATGAGAAGGAAAAGCTAAACCAATCGCGACTTGCACGCGCGCTTTTTCCCGCGCTTTGAACAAGTTACACGGAATTGCTACGAATTTGAATTGATTCATTACGCTGTTTGCACCTGCTGTGATTGGTAGAAGTTATTACTTTGGTATTTGTTTTACGACACTCAATTGAAAACCGCTCTAATGAATGTGACTTACAAAATTGCGATTAAAGACACAACGTTTCGACACTCGTGCAAGTTTCTTCACCAGGGGGTTATCACTAAGTCTGAAACTCTCCTTTCAATGAGATGTACATACGTGCAAAGTAAAAATCATCTTCATCACAGAGTAGAGCTCCCAAACAAAAACGTTGATGGTACCAAGTTTCCTTGACAATTACCATTGCTCGAGTAAATGATTAACAAGTTTTCCTTGACAAGGAATAATTGTTCGTGTAGATGGTGCACAAATTTTCCTTGACAAGTTTAGCCTTTGCCCTTAATACGTGTTATTCAGCGAGTACATTAAAAAATGTTCCTGTCCCTAGCCCGTCTAAGCTCGTTCCACGCCAACTCGCGTTTTGTCTTATCCGCCATTTTGTTTATTTTTACAGCAATGAACATGAGCGTAATGCTAATACTGGGAACTAATCTCATTAATATTCCTTGCTTCGTTTTTACACGAACAAATTTTATCCTTGACAATTTTCCTCGACAGGGAAATGCTGTCATGCTAGCTTTTCCTTGTCAAGGAAAAATTATCAATTTTACCCTAAGAGATGCTTTTTTACGAGCTACTCGAAAAAAATCCGGAAGCTTCTCTTGCTCCCGAGTGGTTACGGGAGTCTTCCGTAGCTTATCGGTAGAGCATCGGAACTCGTAGTCATAGGCTCGTAAGTTCCTGCGAAGAAGCAGGAATTAGGAAGAATCGAACTAGTTTTTTCCCAGTATCTTCGAGTTAGGAAGACAAAAAAAAGCATTTTTTCAGTTTTAATTATCCAGCTACAGATTTGTATAGTTGGTTTACCAGGCGGAGTGTTTCTTTTGGCAAAAACCTGCTTTTTGTTGCTCTTTTGAGAATGTACCGAACTGGAGTTTGGTACGTCTTCGCAATCCTTGAATGGTACAGAATAAATAAGGTCGGCTCGTGTGTTCCTCGTTACTTAATCTTAGCCAAAGTATGACTAAGGTTCACGAAAGGTAGCTAAAGGATCCTGTCCAGAATGTGGGAAGTGGTCAAAGAAAAGCAAAAACAAAA
>JALIRR010000931.1:0-27500 GCA_023091755.1 Montipora sp. Colony 1 RG-2022 | reverse complement strand
GCAGAAAGCAATATGGTGTATACGGAATAATTATGCTTCTGCATAGGGAGGAAGGGAGGGGAGGGGAGGGAAAAGTGGGTTTCCGGTATCCGCTCTAAACTAGCAATACCATCCCTTTCGTAGGGGTAAAGCAATGCGAAAAACCCGAGTTTTTAGCTCCGACCGGATTGGCTCCGATCGAAACTCTGTGTTGCTGTAACAGATACCTTTACTTGATTAATTCGGCAGGTCCGCCCAGTGTCCCCAAGAATGTACTGTTTCTTACCACTTGCGATCATTTGACAGTGTTATGGGAACCGCCGGACTCTGACGGTGGGGTACCACTGTCACAGTACTCTGTGAAGCTTACTGACAAAGGCAGATGGGATGATACCGTATTTGTTGGAGTGAGGACAAAGAGATTTACATTTACGAGAAGAGAGGGTGTGAAACCAAGAACCGAGTACATTGTTACAGTTCAGGCTTTCAACAAGTTTGCAGAAGGCGAAATGGCAGAGGGCTCTGTTATTTCCGCATACTGTGAGTATCTTTGATGCGTGAATATGTTGTATGTGACCAAGAAAAACCTGCAGTCAGAAACATGAACGAAGTTTTAAAGTTACAAGCTCGGGAGAGAAAAAGAAAAACTTGCGCGGCAAATTGTGTGTAATCAATTACGTTGTCTGGCGTACAGAGAGCGGGCAGACGGGCGTGGTTACGATATCTTCGTTGCTGATGCATTTTTTGGAGGTTGTCGACAGTAACTTCGTTCTTTTTTGTGTTTTAAATTGTGTTGGAGCTTATAAATGAAGCGCATTTTCTTACACTGGTCGCAAGCCTTGCAATCGACGCAGACAACCAGAAAAGAAAACTTCTGCTTTCCTTTTCGTTCAAGACGTGTGTTTGGCACGGTAACAAGTCCAGTGAGAATTTGACGCGCTGGAAACCACGTTTGTTCAGATTAAGTGTTGATTTTTTTCTTGTGTCCAGGTCCCCCGAGCGGTCCCTTCGAGATAACTAACGCGGTCACGTGGTTAAACAGCACAAGATTTACTCTCAAATGGACTCGCCCTCCCAGTGACGGAGGCGATCCGAATCTGCGATACGACATCGAATACAGCAAGGAAACAGCTGACGGAAAATATGTACATTGGAATACCAGGAAGAATATCTCGACTCAAGAGTACAACGTGACAGGGCTGGAGGGAGGGGCTAAGTACGAGATTAGGGTGTTTGTATCCAACATTGCTGGCAGGAAAAGAGAGCCCGCAAGGAAGGAGTTTAACGTGCACAGTGGTGTCCCTGAGAATCAGGACCCAGGTAAATGAGAGTTAAGAGGAGAGAGAGCTTTGCTATCACCTTTCATGATTCAATGTGTTGCTGATGATAATAGTAATCGGGTGATTCCTCGTCTTTTTGACCTCCTCTTCAGAATGCGGGTTACGTAGTAAAGGCATGCGCCTGTTTATCCGGTCACACGTGACTCCTGGCTGTTTACGTTGTACAATCTCAACATTCACTTAAAGCAAGCCCCGTTTAATTTTCTTCCACAAAATTAAATCCCCATTAATATTTGGGAGTCATGGCGGTGTAGCGGTTAGCAACCGTGCCTTCCACCTCTGCGACCCGGGTTTAACCCATTGACTCCCAGAGGTTCCCCATATTGACGAGTAAAATCGTCTGACGTCAGACAGACTAAAATTCTAAGTATGGCCGGTTGGAGCCGGTTTGGGTGTCAACGGGTTAACCCTCGGCTCCCAGGGTGTAGGAGACTGAGTTTCAGTCGATCTCTATCTGACTCAAGGGTTTTTCTCTGGGTACTCCGGTTTTCCTCCCTCATCCAAATCGACTCTCAGTCAGTTACATCCGGCTGCATGTGCGTAACCTCGATTGGGATGACTTCTGGTATTCTTCCCTTTCATTAAAGTGAAATATTCTATTGGTAATGCGAAGCTTTCGCATATAGAAGTAAAAATAATTTCTATCAAAACAAGGAGACGAGTACGAAAATGCCTTTCTGATAAATAGTAATAGCTCCTTATCTTGTGCTAATTATCTAGCTGAGCTTACAGTTGCTAAGCTGATTTCATGTTTTTTTGTTTCAACTCTTCTCTCCATTTTTTCTAAACAGAAAGCATTGGGGCAGCGTTGGTTTACCATATGTCTGTAAACTGTACCTCGTTTTACATGCAAGTGGACTTGGCTCTCCAATCTCACAACCTCGATACGGAGACATTCCGTCTCGAAAACAAATCATGCGGTTCTAACGCAGTCACGTCTGAGCATGTTTCGTTGAGAACACCACTGAACGCCTGCGGTACCATCAGAAGGAGTAATGGTGATACTGTGACGTACTTAAATAAAGTTGTGGCAAAAACAATCGGCAAAGGGAACATCTACATTGTACAGTTCCCTTTCTCTTGCACTTATCGTGCGCATCAGACAATTGGAGTACCCAGCTTTCAACCCAGGGAGAAGGTCACTTACTTTGAAGGTAACATTGTTATTGCAGTAGCCTCAAAGAAAATAAATGGGAGACAGTAAGACAGAGGAAAAGATTTGGAGAAAGCTTCTAACCCATAAAAGCGCGGGAAAATATCCAGCTGATGCCAAGCGCGGGAAAACAAAAAACACTTGAAGTCGTGTAACTGTTAGAAAGTGCGAAAAACCCGGAACTGGGAATATCGCAAATATCGCTGCATCAGTGTGACAGTGCAATAGTGACGTTCATTTATTTTATTCTTGAATTTTATCTAAATGTATTCTTTCCTTGTCTTTTCAGAGGGTTACGGCAACTTCTCGTTCAAGATGGGTCTGTATCGAACTGGAGAGTACACGTCTCCTTATGAAGTATTCGAGTACCCTGTAAGTGTGGATCCATTTGCACAACTCTACTGTGAAGCTAAACTGGACACGTCTGACTCCGGACTCGTCCTTTTCGCTGACACGTGCGTGGCTACGCCCTCAATGGATCCTGATCATAGAGTCCAATATACATTTATAAAAAACGGGTAAAGGTTTTTTATTATTATAATCATTTTTTCATGATTTAGGACGATGTATTCCTTCAGGAGCTCATGACCTGAACATCTCTTTAATGAGTTATCGTTTCCTCCGACCAGCTATTAGAGAGCTTTAGATCCTAGGACGAGGACGAGAACGAGTACGAGATTTGACTGCCCGTTTTTAGCGAAAGTAGTAAGAAAATTTCTAACCCGGTCGATTAATCTTACTCTTTGTTGGCAGCATAGGTTGCTCAATTATTCTTATTGCTGGTAGCTGAGCCTTCTTGCTTATCGAAAAATGCCAAAAGTGCTATCGTGTTGTTGAATTGTTTTGACACGACCACCAACATTCTTGCAAACCTCGTACTAAAATGACGACGGTATCACGTTTTTTTCCGCCAAAATGAGGCTGGTTTGCGCGCGCTCACTGTTGTTCTGTGAGAAAATCTCGTACTCGTAGTCGTCCTCGTCTTGGAATCTAAAGCTCTCTATTTTTGGAAACAGCTCCTCTCGCCAAGCATTGTCACCTTGAGCAATCACTGTCCAATGTCTTCGTTTCCGTTAGCAATTGCACCATTAGCGTTTGAATTGAAACGGCTTTCTAAAAATAAACTCAACTGTAGGTCTGAGAAAACGATCACTCAACTAAACTATAGGTAAGTTGTTCACTCCGTATCGGCTTCTGATACCTGTGATCCTGTTGTGGATGAAAGTTGCGATCACTCAGGGGTTTAGGATTTGAAGGAAATGTCGTGCAGGGAAAGAAAAATTACTTCGTTACCGAGGCAATCGAGTTGCCGAAGTTCACGGATGCGCCGGATGTCTGAGACCTGAAGGGACCTGTCGAATTCAAATTTCGTATGGAAAGTAAACCAATGCCAACGAGATTAGTTTGGCCAATCACAACAGTCTCGGGCAACTAAATGAGCTTATCATAACTCGAAGCTCAACTGGTGCCAAGCGCGGGAAAAACTTCTTAGAGCGCGGCCTTGATCGGTTTTGTTTATTTAATTTTGATCGGCTAAAAATGAGCCAATAACTGAAAGGAGTATTGCAGCATCAAAGCAGCCGCGGAATAACTTTTGAGATGACGATTGAGAACCACTCTTCAGTCTTCACTGTGGCAGGGTCTTCAGAAAAGCCACATGTTCTGAAATAGTACATCTGTGAAGATCCTTCTCATCCTGGAGTTCTTTGTTTGCCATAGGTGTCCTGTTGACAACGGCACCCAGTATGACCACACATTGACTCAAACCCAGCGCTTTCAACTGTATCCCTTCCGATGGATTCCGGAGAATTTTACATTGGTATACCTTCATTGTAACGTCATCGTTTGTCAGAAGACCGGTAACTCGCGCTGCACTATGGGATGCAATGCTTCTAACAGGCGCGCGAGGAGTGTTCGGAAAAAAGAAAGACATCGCGTCACTCTGGGTCCTATCATTGTTCGTAGAACAGAGAAGTCAACAGCTAAGAATTTAAATAGAGGTGAGTAGCGTTTATTTGTTTTGGCGACGTGAGCTAAGCACAGTTTTCTGTTTCTGATGTCATAATAACAGGCCTAGTTGAGGCGTTTTCTAGGACGGAAATAGACCCACTCAAGGATAGACCAAAGCTCATGACAATGGGTCCGGTTCAACTGTTCAGCATCCCTAGTAGATGGAATAAGCTACGTGCTTTGAGCTAGTTTCAAATGAGTGTCGTAAAAGCAAAACCAAAGTAATTACTTTGGTCAATCAAAAAGGACGGAAACAATCCAGTAAACCAATCAAAACTCGAAGTAATTACACGTCGCCGACACAAAGCGCGGGAAAATGTGCACGCGCAAGCCACGATTGGTTATGGTTTCACTTCTGATTGGTTGAAAAAGTGGCGGGAGAACTTTGAACCAATCACTGAGTGAAGTAATGCATAACCAAAGTAATTGGCTAATTACTTTTGACACTCAATTGAAAACCGCTCTATCTTTGGTGAGGGAAAAAAAACCACTTTGATATGAATGTCGTCCACACTGATTGGAAGGCAAATCGTCTCACCACTATGCCATCCGTGGTCTCCATGGAAACCATTGGCATTATATTTGTTTTGACGAACTTTAGGAGATGATTTAGTCACAGATGCAGACACAGGTCATTGACATGCAACAGAGTATCTCAGTCGAACGGTCGTGATATTTCCTCGGCCATTTTCAAGTGTCCTGCAAATTACATGAAGAGAACACCAATTTGGATTCAGTCATATGTAGTTAGTAGAGGGGACTATGTTTAAACGAAACAACACGCAATCCAACGTCAAAAAAGCGATTCTGCCAACACTAAAGACGTTTTCGAAAATAGAAGGAAGTTCTTTTGGTCGGCAAAGTTTTTTTCTTGCCTTTTTTCACATGCAACAATTTGAAGGCTGGCTTGTCTTCTGACTAAAGGTCTGGAGTTAGTGTGGAGAGGGGAATGAGACGCACCTTTGTGGCGTTAAAAGGAAGTTTAACCTCATTGAGTGACGGACAGGAACCGGAAGTGAACATTTCGCGCTTTGGCCCAAATTTTTAAACAATTCTCTCTTCGAGAGGGATCCACTGCCGGATTAGTTGAAGATTGTCAGTGTCAAGGCATATTGAAAGTGAAAACACTTAAGTTCATCTCCTAGTACGTTAAGTTGCTCGGAAACGCTCTCGCCGGCTTTTATTTTGAATTGATTAATTCAATTCAGATTTGCTGATTTCTAAATCCATTAGTTTCATAACAGCGTAAAATCAAATGTGACGCTTGACACCATTTTTTCTCCCCAACAGATCCAATATTTCAATCTACCACAACGCATTCCCCTGGAATGGCCTCTTGGACGATAGTTCTATCTGTTTTCGCTGCCCTGATTGTACTGGCTCTTATGTTGTATGGAACAGTTTATCTCGCTTCATTTCTCACTAGTTCGTCGTGTGAAGTCCCGGTGGTGCCAGCGGAAGGGAATTCAGAAGAAATGGAATTATTTTGTACCGAAAATGTTTAGTATGCAGCATAAAGGAATTTCCCTATTTAGAATGTAAATCACCTCACAAGGAGCACCGCGGACGAAAGGGGGATAAGTGTTTTGAAAAGAAAAAAAAACTGTTACAGAAGGTGCAGGAATCGAATTCATTGTAAATCCAAAGGGGAAGGGTGCGGCAATTTTGCGCGCCTAAGGAAAAGTCCTTAGATAGATAGATGAGATCACGTGGGAAGACACGATGTTTTGCAGCTTCGAGTGAGAAGGGCACATCTTAAATAACAAACCATTCACATCTTTAACTTAGAGCTAAGCCTGAACCCTTCCTTTTACACCAAAAGCAAACTAAAATCGTCAGTTCAATTCTCGAATTCGTGTTTTGTTGTTAACCGTTCATTAAGTTTGATTGCTATCTCCTTGAAATCTTTCCTTTTACGCCTCATTGAGATCTTCAACACGGAGATTACCTTATTCTTTGGAATAGTTGGATGTAAGGTTGCAAACTGAAAGAAACTCCATAAACGTTCGGTGCTCGTGTTGCTTCTATTAGAAATCTACTCAAGCGCGAATAAACGTTTTAAATGCTGCAAAATCATGCTCCTTCTCCCGAAGGGCTGGGAGTCTTTACACGAGAAATTCATCTTTCAGCTCGATTTTGAAATGGGAAAGTTCTCTAGTTTGTCGTTAAATAACAAAGGGCTCAAAATTCGTCCAAATATGAAAGTAGTTTCTATGTAATTGGGAGCAGTGTGTGGCAGTGGTTTGTTGCATTGAGCGTTCTAAAAAAAAGACAAAGTAGCTTTTATATGAAATTATGATATTGGTGAAGGTGGTATGGCATGGTGCTTATTTTGCATTGCTGTTTTAATTACTAGTCATCGCCATTAGGGCGGTTTTCAATTGAGTGGCGTAAAACAAATACCAAAGTAAATACTTCGACCAATCACAGCAGGTGCAAACAGCGCAATGAACCAATCAAATTTGTAGCAATGTCATGACCCTTGCTCAAAGCGCGGGAAAAGTCGCGCGCGCGAGTCGCGATTGCTCAAAGTTGGTTTTTCTTCTCATTGGTTGATAAACTGGCGCGAGATTCTTAAACCAATCATGAAGCGTAGCAATTGCAATCGCACATTACTTTCGACAGTCATTTGAAAACTGCCCCATTTACAACTTCGTTCCCAGGGTCTCTCTTCTTTCCTCGGAGACCCCGGGAACGAGGTTGCATTATTTATTTTTGCAAGTATTCGTGATTACAGATCGTTACTTTTTCATTTCTTATTTCCTTGCTTAGATAGTTATTTTCTTGTTTTTATTCATAAAGCATTAAATGTGTTTAATAAACATATATTTAAATCAAATTGCTTCATTTTTTAAGTTAAACAATATATTAAACATGTTAAAAACTGAAACGTAAGTTTGTTTTGTTTCAGTTCTCTGTCGATCGCGCAATCCTTCCCTTTGAAAAGGCACGAGTATCGTGAAGGCCTATCAAAACGCACACGAAGCAAAGGAAATCTACCGGAGGTAGTTAAGGGCAGACTGCTCGAGAAGCCTCATGTCGTTTGAATCGGTCTTCAGCGTTTAACAGCGTACGAACAGGAACTTAGCAAGTTTTTCAATTATCAAATTAATATGTGCCTTTGTAAGTAAAGAGGCCAACAGGCCAAAGGACTACGCCCTTCCTCTAAAAAAAATTCGCTATCGAAAATTCTTTACTGTTCATGCTTGTTCGAGTTAATCCTTTTTAGCGTTTCTTAACCGAGACATACTCCTCAAATTATTGCCCCCTCCTTGGCGCTATGGGAGATGACGGTGAAGAGACAAGATACCAACACAAATACAAACTTAGGACCGTTTTATTGTTATCAACGCCGTAGCACATTATATTTATCACTGGTTACAATACTGAATAGGTTTTTTTTTTTTTCAAAAAAAAAAGGAAGAGAAATGGTACTAACCAGGTAATGGTGACGGAGAGCACGAACACCGAACCTAAGCTGGAATTACTGAATCAGAAATCCACTTCGTGGAATCCGAACACAGTTCTAAGAATGCTACAAGAAAATTGTCTATATAAAAAAAAAACAGAGAGAATGAACTTCGCTCTCATTCGCTTAATTTACTGAAAAAAGTCCCTCTATAAAAATTGGCCCTTGATAATAAGGGTGTATGATAAAATATAAGATAAGACCACTAAAAAACATTCGCCGCTTTTTTAATTACTACATTAATTTAATCAGCGTAAGAAATTATATCCTAATCATTTACTCATTACTTTGTACTCTTCATGAATTTGCAGCATTGCGTGACGCTTCGTCCAATGGCATATCATCAGAAATATGCCGTGTCATACTGAAAGACGTGACGAAACGTTTTTGCTTGACGCCTACGTACCAGATCCTGGTTGACTAAAAACAAATCTTCTTTGGCTTAATGCTATGGCCTTTATCCTACAGTGAAACTTCATCTTAAGTATTTTCTTCACACTTGAAGGTAATCAACATTTGTAACACGTAACACTTTTTCCATTGAATGAAAGAAATGTATGTACTTTTTCCATTCTAATATCTTACAATTAGTACAAACGCGACGAAAACAGCTTAATATCGACCTGGTATAACATTTTGTGGTTAAACGAGGCTTTTGAAAGCTCAAGTTTCGACTACCAAAGAAAAAGACAAAAACTATTGAACTGAAGTCTAGTAAAATGGATTAGGTTTCGAACGTGTGAGCACACTACGCAAACGATGACGCTTGGGTATCCTGTGCACAGGCAAGCGAATAATATTTATCTGTAATTATCACACACTAGTTTTTACACAAACGATGGAATTTTTTTGCACAAGCAACACACCCAGAGACATTAACATGATTATTGTGAACCAAAAAGGCTATCAAGTTGAGTATGTTGCTTACAACAGTTTTAACGCACTAAACGAGAGACAGATGATTTGCATAAGCCGGCGTCGGTTTCCGGAAGTGTTGTTGAGGAATCTTCTTGCTCGTCGTCCGTCAAAGAAGAAGCAGAATGGCCGAAATAAACGTTACCATCACACTGCCGACAAGCCGGGACTGCGAACTCCGGCGTTCTGAAAAGATGAAAGTCGGGAAAAAGTTAGATTTGATATAAATTTCCGTTTCGTTTTTCTGGGCGTTTGTTGGCGAAGCGCCTCAACCCTTTGACTCCCAAGAGTAATCGAAATAAATCTTCTCCTCACAAGTTCAATACATTGTTAAGCAGACTGGTGAGGAGAATAAAGAGATTTATCACCTGGGTTTTGTCTAGATATATCATGAAATTCCCATAAATGACATAAGAAGTAATGTATGGAAGTAAGTAAGGAGAATTGACATTCACATCTTAGGAATCTCAAAAGACGCAACAATCACAGGAGCCAATTAGTGCGACGCTAATGCAGAAAGCCTGCGCTGTGTCTGCTGTGTTTAGCTAGACCAATGGCAAAACCTATCAACACCCCTGAACCGACAACTTTCGAATAACTTCAACTTGATAACGACGTTTGGAGGGTACAAATAAAGGCAACAAAGGAACAAGCTTGTTAAGCTTTTTTTTTTCTTAGACACTAAATATATCTTAAAAAATCATCACAATAGGCTTGACAGCTCAGTTGGTTGTAAGTAAAGACGCAAAGTGAGTAAGTAAGTACTAAGTCAGCAACGCAATCGCTCGGTCAAGGGTTCGAATCCTGTTCCCGCCTAGAATTTTTTCCTGTGGCTTCTCAAGTTGTTCAACTAACTGCAAATGATCTTTCCAACCACTTTCATTACGTTCTCCCCCGTCGAACGCATTCTAATCGTTCCAATCCCTCGGGATGACCTTCGGCTCAGTATCGATCGTGATACCATACGACTTCAGCGTTTTGTCCTGCACAAAACAACCTCAATTTCATGTGGTAGTGAGTCAAGTCCGGTTGGATGGGGTTAATATTTACGCTGATTGTTCAACAGAAAGGGAACGTCAGTTGAAGACGGCACGCGCAGAAAAATGTCCATATTGGGTAAGATTACAGTAGAATCCAGGCTACTCCGCGCGCTCTCCCGTTGTTAAGTTCCCGTTCTGTTGCTCAATCAACCTAAAACCTGGATGGGTGACCGTCCCCGCGTGTACACGCTAAGAAGTCACGCCACCAAACTGATATTCCATTATATAACACATGCATTCCAAAACGATTCTCAGCAAAATATACAACTTTCAAATGTCTCGTTGACGACAAAACACGAATCGAACGCACTTCACTAATCCTTGATTACTGCTAGTTTTGCGTTCCCTTTGTTAGTGTCCTATCAGCCTCGCTATCGCGACGAATCTTATTAACGAGACTTGTCATACCTGGCTTCACATTAATTCGGTAAAATCTCTCATCGGGGTTGCTCTCTCCACCTCTATTCCTGGCGATCACCTCAAATTTGTATTTCTTATTCCTGTCTAGATCTTTGATTTGATATTCCAGCTCTTTTGTTTTAAACTCTTTCCAAGGTCCTGGTTTTGTTTCGCTCTGGTCGCGGTATTTGACAATATACTCGATCTCATTATCACCTCCAGTATCCTGGGGCTTGCGCCACTTGAGCGTAAAACTGGTTGTGTCAATAAGCGTTCCTTTGGGTTCGTAGATAATTGGACGTCCGGGTGCACCTGTAATTATCACAGAGGTGTTTTTAATTAATTTAAATCGGAAACAATTTTGTTCCCAATCCATGCAATTTCAACACATCTGACACAATGCTCTACTTGTGGACAAAAATACAGACGAAAACAGGCGACCCAGGTAATTATCCTCCAGTGAAGAGACGTGATGCGCGAATGGACGCGAAAAGTGTTTCGCCGCAACGTGGAGAGATGTCAAATATCGCCATTTTCCGGGACGATCTCCTTGGAGGCCAAGCAACGAAATCATATAAAAGGACCCCTGTCGTTAACTCGTTAAGGTATCGCAGAGGTCAGGCCCGAATTCCCTTTGAAGCCTGAAAATTTTCAGACTTTCCTTTCGCCGTTTCCTTTCGTCATAGCTCAAGTTATAAAATAAATTATTATTCAACACATTGTGGCAATGTCCAAATATGGTCAAAGCGCCCTCAATATTCGTCGTGCGTACTCTTTACAATTATTCCATTAGCGAGCATTGGCTATAATCATCTCATATCCAACAAGTACGAGTGGAATAATTGTTTTATTAAAAACGCCCCAAAATATAGCATATGCTTGCCGTGTTTGTAGATCATGGTATAAGGGCTCATAACCCATGATGGCTTAGCCGATCAAAACTCTTGAATTGCATTATCCAATGATCCAGTTTTTAATAATACGTATTATCCTGCTCAATCTTGCGGAATATCGCCTGATTTTAGGCAACTAGGCCCACGGCCTCGTCGGCTTAGTGTCAGGAGATATTCCGCGCGATTTCGCAGGATAATTGTTATGCTCGCCCCAGTCTCAAGAGCACATGGAACGGCGAATAACCTCGTTCCTGGAAATAAGATGGCGGACCAACAAGAAACGGATTTCAAATGGTGACGGTAAGTTGTATGTCAAATAGACTAAATGAAACGTTCGTTTTTTTTAAGTTACGCATAGGACGTCGACGTCTCCATCGTAAGTTCCTACAAAAGGTGTCAAAATTTAAAGTCGACTTTGGGTTTCTCAAAGAAATTAAATACTTTATTCATAATATAAGTTTAATAACAAGCGCGGTATAAAGTAAGCTCACAGGTTGGTAAAATTTTCATATTTCCCACCAATAATGCAAACCAACCTAAAAATTAAACAGAACAAAGCGAAGGTCCAAAAAAGCAGTGAATTGTCGGGATTAATTTCATCAAAAAAGCAACATTTAACTTTTTTTGGGATAAACCAATGATTAACGGCAAGGTAGCTCGAATGAAGCTATCATACATGCATCACACCTCTAGGGCACAACTACATAATGTTTTGGTTTCGGGAGCATTGTTACAGTACATAATGAGTATTCTACAAAATCACGGTGTCCACTTGTTTATTTTGTAGGTAAGTCATCCGTTTACAAACATTCTTTGGGTGTCAAATTTGACAACCACTGACAATAGGTAAACTGTTGTTTCTTCAACCAACATGGCTCTCATTAGAACAACAACAATACGTGATGTTATTGGGAAGATGCTGTGATGTCACCTACTAATGCATTAAGCCAGGATGATGATAAAGGCTACCAGAATGCCAGGAAATAACAGGTCTAATGAGCAAAAATAAAAGCTCTAAAGTTCCACGTCTGCATTTCACATTTTGGTACATTTCTTATCCAATGTCGTCCTGACAACAACATGAAATGACCAAATTTAGGGTTACATATGTGGTGGCCTTGTCCAACTGCTGATAAATTTTCAATTTTCTCTCCAAACATCAACTTTCCATACCAATCTTATTCCTGAAATGTTGATACACACTGTCCATGCCAAATGACTTGGAATATCAGGAAATGACTACAACAACATAAAATTGAATTTTCAAATGACATTCTCCTAGTTGTTGTCATTTTCGTTGCATACATTACCTATTAACGTCACTGCTTGGCACATCTGAATAAGCAAAAGGATGTTAATACATGTCTTACTTAGGGAAAAAAATCACTTTACTATACTTACAATACTGCTTTGTTTTTATATTTGTAGTTGTTGTAGGACCCCACTCTCCCTCATTGGCGGCTCGGATAACAAAAGTGTACTCTTCATTACGTTCAAGGTTTGTGACGGTGTGCAAAGTTTCCGAGGCATCTACATTTCGTGTGACATCTCCATAATTAAGGACAAACTTCGTAATCGGCATCCCTCCATCTTTCAATGGTGGATTCCATGTAAGTTCTACGCTGTCACATGTAGCATCAGCTGCAAAGTCACGAACAACTCCGGGTTTTTTAGTAAATGATAAAACAAGTATTTTAAAGTTAACATAAAGGACTGGGTTGGGTTAACATCTGAAAGCAAACTGCTTGTACTTGATATCTTGTCTAGTGTATTTTAGGTTCTTTTTTCCCACAGATCTTAGACTTGTTATCAGGGAGGTGGGTGGCATGTCATTATTTCTAAATTTCTATGTTTTAATACACGGAACAAACAAGTGAAATTTCAGAGTCGACAAATAACGCCTTCCTTGCTTGGCCCTAATTAAATGATAGACTCATAATTACCACCAAGCTTGTTAAGGTGAGCGCAAGTGTCCTTGTCTGATTGGATTGGATCCAGGATTAACATAAACTTTTGTTCCATATTTTTAACTTTTTGGTGAAAGTTTCTTTTGCTTATTTTTGCCTTCCAGAAAGGAGTCCTTCTAATGTAAAGTTTTGCCGAATATTAGCTTTAAACAACACATGGGAGTAGAGAAATAATTTTCTTGCTTAATTTTTAACCTGGGATTAGCGTTAATCCGTTTTTGAACATCCGGGCCCTGGACAACATTGTTTTTTTGGCCTATTTAGTCTAGTTCCCAGTTTGAGCATTTGTCATATGATTTTTTTCGGGTCATTTGATTAATGAGATACCTTGTGATTCGTATATGATTTGAAATTAACTTAATAATAATTATTGACACCAAAGCATCCCATTTTGAACATTGAATGACTTCATTAAGCTAAATTCATTTTTGCTTTTCAAACTGTTTTCCGCAATGCTTTGTGTGCAAGTTTTCAAAAGCTTTGTTGGTACTTTTTTTTCCTACACAAGTTATGATGTCACATACCCACTTCCTTGAGTTCAATGGTCTGGTTTTTAACTCCGTATATATTCTTGGCATGACAATGGAAGTATCCAAATTTCGCTTTGGCATCAGTGATAAC
The DNA here is from genome assembly GCA_023091755.1 of Montipora sp. Colony 1 RG-2022. Taxonomy (NCBI): domain Eukaryota; kingdom Metazoa; phylum Cnidaria; class Anthozoa; order Scleractinia; family Acroporidae; genus Montipora; species Montipora sp. Colony 1 RG-2022. The sequence goes on along the minus strand of JALIRR010000931.1, from coordinate 13,714 downwards.
ACTAACATTGGCTCTAGTTGTAGCATTTGATTTGAGCTTCTTGCCAAATGTCATAACAACCCAGGGCTTAGGATAGCCGCCAAATGTACAACTGACATAAGTGGGTTTAATGTTTCCAATATACGAGAAGACTTGGTTTGGAGAAGCTTGCACATTGATAAATGGTGCAGCTAAAATTAAACAATATACACTGCATAAGGACCATTCTGTAAAATTACACAAATGTTGGCATGTGGCACAGAACAATCCTGCATTGCTCATTGCATTTCTTGGAACACCAATCCCTCACCTCCCCTTCCTCCTTGTTGATTTCAAAACTGATAGTCCCCCAAAAACTTCTTAAGGTTACTTCCCACCTTTGCGGTTGTCCTTCAGAAAAAAATTCCTAAAAACATTCGTGTGTGTGCTAGTTTCAATAAAATCCTAACAAAACTATACATCAGAAGAAAGCTTAACAAATGTAGTTTACGATGAAAATATAGTTTAAATGTGTTTTCCTGTTAGAAAGCGTCAGGAGCCAGTAAGAAGTGAAACCACTGAGGGTTCTTCTACTGAATTTGAGAGAATTTATAGGTTATGTAGATTTGACTGATTTTCGTGATATCTTGCCAAAACCTTCCAGAGATGATGACAAACGAAAGTGTGTCAGGAAATCCCATTTATGCAATACGTCTCGCATACTTTTAGCTACTCCAACCTTAGATGCGGATATAGAGACAACCAATCAGAATATCGAAAAAGCCTGACAGACTTCAGTTGATTGATGCCTTGTGAATAACACTCTGGAGTCATTTTGCTCATACTGCCACATTCGATACCCAATAAATTCAATAGAAGAACCCTTGATGGTTTAACGCCTTACCGGCTCCTTACTCGCTTAAACTATATTTTTATCTTAAACTACATTTATTAAGCTGTCTTCTGATGTATACTTTGTTAGGATTTTATTGAAACTAGCCCACATACGAATTTTTCCTGAACGACACCAGCGAAGGTCGGAAGTAACCTTAAGTATGAAGAAAGAGAGAAGCTGTGATGTTGTGACTCAATATTTCTTGACTTTTCTTAAACTGCTACTACGACTAAAAAAATCACTTCCTTTTTTCTTCAGATTTTGAAAGTGTGTTTGCTTAACACCTGACTGACAAAATTTTGAGCTTTGAGTTTTATCCAAAGGCTGTTTATTTTGAAAGTAAGGTTTGGATGTCACGATTAGCCATTACTCACGTTCAAAACTGACCAATTGGACCTTAGAGGGTTGAAACTAGGAGAAAGTGGCGTCATTTACTCAAATTCTTTCAACAGCCTAGATCAAACTCATAAAATTATTTCAGTACCCTTTTCACACAAAAAGTTAGACACCTGCAGAAATATAAAATAAACATTTTTTAATGTGAAGTAACAAGCTTAATATCCACAAAATAGTGGTTAAATCTTGACCCTTGTGGAACCATGTATAGGAAGTTACAAAAACACAAGTGTTCAGAAACCCAACTGGAAATACTTCACCACTCGGATATGTACAAAGTGTGGCTGAAATGACCACCAATGACCAATCTACCAGCATGGACCCTTATCACGCAGCAGCCTATGTTGGCCAGAGACAACAGATTTCGTAGGCCGAGCCTAGAGTTCATGTGTTTGGAAACAAGTTTTACTGCGCAAAAACAAAAGTTTCTGTCCCTGAGTGTTAAGTATTTACAGGTATGAGTCAAAGAGTTAGCGCAGTTAACCAAACCATAAAATGAAAGCTAAAATTTGAGAGAGTGCTTTGGCCTAGTCACTGAAACGAGGGCTTAGGCTTAATCAATAAATTATTGCTATATTGACTGTGAGTCTCACTGACTCGTGACTCATTGACTCATAAGACAGGTATCCTCCAAGTCCCACAGGACTCAACATGGCTGACCTATGAAAAGGGTCAATTCCGTGGTCAGAGTGGGATTTCAGTTGATCCATATGCAAATCCAATGCCACCTACTAACAAGAACTGTAATTTTAAATTCAACCCCAGCTGGCAGCATGTGTAGTGGGTCAAGCCTTACGTGTCTTTAAAGGCACCAATGCACATTTTAGCTGTCTGACATTAAGTTGTCATCATGTTGTCTTTTAGCAGCATATTTATAGATAAAAATAAACTGCTGGAGTGAGACTTTGAGCTGCCGATGACCACTTTATTCCTAGCTTTCAACGATCTACGGCACCATCAAGAAATAATGATGACGCCGTAGATCGACAGAAAAGCTACAGAGACGTTTTTAACAGCAGCTCAAAGCCTCGCTCAAACAGATTATTCTTCCATCACATGAATATTACATGACACAGAATCTCTTACATCTGATGTTGAGGTTACGAACAAAGGTAGCCACAATAACTTTCCCATCATCATCCAAGGCACTGCTTCTTGCCTCACAAATGTATTTTCCCGCATCTCCAAGCTGAATGTTTTTAAACTCAATAACACTTTGGCCTTCGGACATCTACAAAAGGAACAACAACAACAACAAAATTCCTTTTCACAATCTTGTAATAAATTATTGATCATGCTCCCATTTAGCATGTGCTTTATTCAGCTATATTAGTTTTTTAGTTGCTGTGAGTAGATGGTGAGGATTTATTTTTTTGCACTAAAGAACTTACATCTTAACCTGCATTAACCCATCGACTCCTGGGGGTTCCCCCCTGACGAGTAAAATACTCTGGCGTTAGACACAGTAAAATACTAAGTATGGGCGGTTTACGACAGTTTAGGAGTGAAAGAGTTAATGGGTTTTTCAGTGAGTGACTAATGATACAAAAGTAATGAATCTGCTTCTTACGTAATAACAGTATATAACGTTCTAGGTCAGTTTGTAAACAAGTATTCTCAAAACCTGTATGTGAATTGAAGGAAGAATACAAATAATAATCACTACTACATACTGGTTGACAAACTGAAGACTATAGCACAGAATTGCTATTACAATGTGAAACCAGATGATGATTGCTCTTACAATGTATGTACCTTTTGACGAGGGTCCCTTTCTCCATTCCTTGTCCACTCTACTGTTGGCTTGGGAGATCCCTTGGCTTTGCATTCTAAACTAAAAGATTCTCCTCTGCTTACTACCTTGTCAACATCTGAAGAGGTGATCACGGGTGGCTCTGAAAAAGAAAAATGCACGGGACATTATCTCATCTGAACATTGTTTAATGGCCAATTGTAGATGCCAAGGGTCTCCTATAGCTTGTAGTGGTTTCATTTCAGCTGCCAAAAGCGCCAGCCACCAGCTACTTCACTGAGAGAAGTTGGCTACTTTTTCCCCTCAATTTGCCAAAACTTTTGCTAATTAATTAATAAAGGGATAAAAATTATATGGAGCAAAATTGTAATGTGGTTGAACCACGATCCATTACCTCAATCATTCACATTTTCAGCAGTTTTTTACACATGCTTATTGCGGGCTCCTACTTTGTTTTGTTAAACAACTGGCAACCGACATGGCGACACAATTCAGCACATTGATTGTCCCTGGTGCAATTTAATTTGCGACTATATCAAACCCCCCTACAGGCTCGCGGATTCTAAAGGCATTCATGTGAGAACCTTTGCCGCTAAAAATACTCCCTGTTTTCCTTCAAAAGGGGTTGGAATGTCTGCAAAAATAAGGGTGAGAATGTCACCAACGATCCAGATTTTTGGAATCCAAACATCGATTTAGAATTAATCTACAGTATTCAAACTTGTGGTACTTGGAATTTACTGTATTAATCGAGATTTTCAGGATTCTTCTTGTTTCTTTTGGTGATTCAAAACTGTCTCTTTGGTCAGAAAAATCTTTATTGTTGACATATTGTAATGAATGTAGATTTGGATAATATCATAATCAGTGTTATTATTCCAACAATACATTTTTTGAACACTGCACTGCAATGGGTACAGGACATAACTTAAAAAAACCAGTAAGTAGCACCATTGCTTGTCATGTGACAGCAGATGTGTGGATCGGTGTGTGATAGCATGTTGTGTGATCCATTCCACCTTAAAAGGTACACACACACTACCATAACAATAAATTATTGTAAATTAATAAATTATTGTATTGTATGGTATGACAAAAGGCCTAGCAATACCTGAGACTGTCAACTAGCTGTATTTTCACTTTATAGTGACATTCTAGTCACCCCTCTTGCAGAGCCTTTCTTTTGGTGTTCTCGAGAAAGACTCTGCATGGATTGAGTATGATCTTTTTTGAGAATGCGCTGAATGTTGCCAGGATACAGTCTCAAACCCAAGCCTAACAGGCCAGATCTCACTACCGTGTTGGTTTTCCGCATTACAGCAGGCTCAATTACAACCATCGGTTTTATCACTCACACTGGAGAAACCAGTTTGACGAGAGAAAACAAGCTTGACTAGTCCCGAAGTCTGGGCTGTGGCACCTTCAAAGAGTTGATGCGATTCAGGCAGGGCCTCCCTTTCTCCTCCTTGAGGAAGAAAAAGATAAAAGGGGGCTCTGCTCGCAGGGTGCATACTAGTGAGCCTCACCATAAATATTGACGATGTCCACCACCTCCCTAACTTCACCAATCTGCTCGCCAGTTTTTTCTATCACATTGTATGCTCTACATGTGTATGTTCCGTTCAAATTTTTGTCCACTTTCTTGATGGTTAAGTTGCCACCGCTAATTTCAAAGTTGGCAAATGATGGTATCTCGTTGCCTTTGGGGTTTAACCATTGATACTTGGGTGGTGGTCTTCCACTTGCTTTGCACACAAAAACTGCAGGGTAGCCTTCCGTTAAGAACTTTTTAGGCCCTGGAAATGCCACAATCTTTGGATGTTCTGAAAACAAAACACACACACACAATCATTCTATAGGTTTCTAAGGTCATTTCCATTAACCCAGAGCTCACAACTGACTCATAATTATACTACTACTACTACTACTACTACTACTACTACTACTACTAATAATAATAATAATAATAATAATAATAATAATAATAATAATAATAATTAAGTTTCAAGGTTATTTAGCTGAGCACATGTGCTCCACTAATTGGAGAGAATACAAATCGACTGAAATCAGGGGCTGCGGTCTTGGAACAACTCCTGGATTGGTTCAGAAAACAATGAACACAAAGAGCCATACAAATAAAACAATGGACCATAACATAAAACAGAATAGAGCTGCGCCCTAAAGGGACCCAGTGAAATTAGTGGTTGTAAAGAGCTGCATCCTGACTGGAAATAAGAACAAATCAAATCAAATCAAATGTTGGTTTTTGAGGAAAGGGGAAAACTGGAGTACCCGAGTAAAAACCTCTGAGCAGAGTAGAGAACCAACAAACTCAATCCACAAAAATGGCGTCAAATCAGGAATTGATCCTGAGCCACATAGGTGGAAGGTGAGTGCTCTCACCACTGTGCGAGCTCTGCTCCTAAAATACAGAGTTATGGATGTACACTGGTACACTGGTTTGGTAAGCAGTTTATGTGAAAAATGGCCTCTCTTCGCCATTAGAGATAGACCAGACATCTTGGGTTGAGAAGAATGACGAAAAACTAACTCAGTGATCAAATAATAAAATAACTCGTATTTGGTCTCAAAATGTACTGATTGCCACCGGGGCTGCACAATCTGCGAGCCAGCGAATTTCGCATTTAAGTCTAAGCACCCGTTTCAAATAGCGCTGATAAACTGTTATTAAGTCTAAGCACCCATTTTAAAACAGTTAGCTTTCAATAACTGTGTGATTCGCAAGTTGACTTGCCATCTTGGCTTGCAGGCCTTGCAACCATGGCTCACATGCCTCGCTGGCTCGCACATTGTCCAAACTCATTTCCAAGTCTAGGCTTTGATATGTCATCTTTCTGTGTGTGTTTTGATTTCTTGCTCACTGTTTTTTGTTTTTATTTTACTTGACATAATTTAGTTCTTTGTATCAAGTTCCACTTATTTCTTCACTTTGTTTCTTCTTTATCGATGACTATTCAGTGCTTTCAATAAGTATCAACTGCCAACCAAAAGCATAGGCTCCTTCATTACGAGAAGTCAGCTAATTCTGTTAAATATTTTCCAACTTACAAATATAGTTATAACAATTTCGTATGCAGCTACATGTAGCTTCATAATTATTTAGATGTCTCTAGATGGAGCCATTAAAATAGGCATATCAAGCACTAGATTGTAATGGCCATATTTGGGGTCTCTTCTAAGTTTTGCCAGTGAAATTTTGCCAAATTCAGTGGTTTGCTTTGCCCAAATATGGTAGGTTGTGAGAGGCTCTGCCAAGGTACATTCTGACAAGCGACTCGGCCTAAAAAGTAGTGACAGCACGTAAAGTGAAACCGTGACAAACAACATCCTTTCTTTAAATTTCCTTTTATTTGAGAAAGCAACGTGAACTCCCACTGACAAAGCACAGACACGAGACCTTTTAAAATTCAGACAAGCAACACAGGACCCCCTCTGGCAGGGATGACTTTGACATTCTTACAAGAGAGAGGTGAAATCCTCTTCAAATCAGGTGATCTTTAAGAAGTAACAACGGAAATATCACTTGAAACCTCTTCAGTGTATACACGAAAATTGAACAGGAATGGGATATGAGACAATACCTACCTACAGTATACACCTCAATTTGTTGTTCATCTGAATAGCCTCCTTGTTCCACAGTCACAGTGTAGTTGCCTTGGTCAGATACTTTGACATTGACAATTGTCAGGGAGCCATCATTCAGTAATTTGTAGCGCGCATCATTGGCTGGATTCAATGTTCTTCCTGCCTTCTTCCATGTTATTTGTGGTTTAGGATAACCTCTTACCCCAAATGTAATGGTGTCTTGTTGACCAATTTTAATGTGTTGTGTCAGGTCCACTTTCGATGCATCAACTGTAACATTCACGGCAAATAAAGCACACATTACTGGTATCCTTCTTAAGAACAAAATAAAATCAAAAACATTTTTACGCATTTTAAACTCAGGGCTTTCATCAAGCTTTGAAGAAGCTGGCTTTGCAAAAAAAGTTGCCATTTACTTTAAGGCTGTCATTATAGTGTACATAGGGGATATTATACTGTGACGAGGGAGATATTGTTCTTCCCACAAGAATATAAAATTCATATATTCAAGTCAACGTGTAATTTTCTTTTTATTACATGGTCATGAAATATACAATGTACATGGTAGAGATTGAAAAGCAGGCCTCAATACAAATACTGGGTATTATACAAACAAAAAAGTGGGGGGTGTTTTAGTTCCTGGTAAAACACTCCTGCCCATAAAATAAAAGCCATCATCACACTCTTGAGTAGCCAGTTATTCTCATGGCAACAGCCAACCAAATTTCATAAGCATCACTGCCTTTCACAAAGCACAGAGACATTGATTTCCCTTAAGGGGTTGTCAACATCAGAAAATGGGAGCTTACAAAAAAAAGCAGTTAAATCTTTTCAGTTGTAAAATCTTTACTTACAACCAACTTGCAGCTCAAAAGTTGCTTTACTGTTTAAGCTCCCACGACATTCATATTCACCACCTTCCTCAACCTTCACATCAGAAAATATTAGTTTGTATGTGGTTGCATCAACTTCTTCCACTCGCACTTCTGCAGTTGAAGAATCAGTAACCTGGGTGTTGTCTGCTTTAAACCAACCAACAAATTGCTCTCCGTTACTCAATGTACACGTAGTAAAAACTTTTAATCCAGGTTGTGGACGTAACAATGTAGCTACAACTTTCACATCTGCTCCTGTTAAATAACAAAAGTGTCATTCACATGTTAAGGAAGGTTAAAACATTGAGACCAAGTCCTGTTACGGTACTAATGTTATTGAGGGGACTCCAAACATAAGCAATAGCCTCCTCACATTTCACTACATGAGTAAGTGTGACCATGGCATGACTATTTCATGACAGTTCATCCACGTTTTCAAATTTGGGGGTCTTCTAGACCCCTTCCTGAAACACTTGAGGGTCCATTGCAAAATTTTGGGGGTCCAGCTAATTAATATTCAAGAATATTTAATATTCAATCTATTGCCTCTTAATATGCCATTCACATGTTTTTCCTGGTGTTTGTAATTTGTGTAAACATTCAATTTTTTTTTCTGTGTCCAATTGGACCCTTCGTGAGACGTTACAAATATTTCACCTTTTATGCTCTCATGCGACCGAAAGTTTTCTTTCCTAAACTAATATGTATGGTTTTTCATAGATTTATTAGTTGAATTTACCGACGTCATATCTTCCTTAATGGCCTTATTTCCGGTTGAATGAATGAGATCAATAAAACTATTTTTAAAAGTGGCAAAACTTGGAAATCTGTCTCTTTTTTAGCAGCGCTACAGCGATTTAAAGTTGGCAAAACTCCCATACATTTCCTGTAAATTTAGCCGTGTTTGCCCCCCAGCCAAGATGGCGGTCAAAAACCGTGGAAGGGTCTATTGCCCATGAGGACGTATAAAAAACATGGACCCCAGGTCCATGGACCACCCCTATGGACCCGGTCCATGGACCCCTTCATGGACCTGGTCCATGGACTACCCCTGTGAACCACCCTTCATTTTGCAAAATTACAAGCACAAAAATCTTTAGACGAAAGAGGGAGGTGATCTTCACACTTATCTGGACAATTTTTCCAATTGTCTAATTTATAGACACCTCAACAATTCAGGCGGCTTTAAAGGGATTTGAACCCATGACCTCTGTGATGCCAGGGCAACACTCTACCAACTGAGCTTTGAAGCCACCCAGTTGGGAGCAGGTCAATTTGTTGGGCTCATTTGTTCCACTGAAGGATTCGACGAATGTAATGAACTTATATTTGAAAAGCAATTTTTAGACAAAGCCCTTTGGAGCCACCAATATGTGTTATAAGTGTATACAACAGGCTATTGCTTAAATCAATTTATTTTTACATTGAATTTCCCGCTATTGAGACTCCTGCAGGAGCCAGATGACCAATCACAAGAAACTAAATTGACGTCATAGCGTCACTGAACGGGAATTGTCTTTGTCTGTTTGCAGAAAAAGTAGTCTAAAAATAGATAGTACATGGGCTCCGGGTCTGTACAAATACTGTGACATAGGCTTAGTAAGGGAACTGTTTGCTCCTAGTCAATCAAGGGTTCCTGCTTGAATTTCCAGGTAAGTGCGAGAATCACGTCTCTCTTTTGTCTAAAGATTTTTCTGCTTGTAAATCATATTGAGTTTACAAAATGAGGGGTGGTCCACAGGGGTAGGCCATGGACCAGAACCTCAGGGGTGGTCCATGGACCTGGGGTCCATGTTTTGTATACCTCCTACCCGGACGTAACCAAGCTGATGACATTACTTTAAGGGCATGGGCGAATGAGGTTAACTATCAATAAATTATTATAAGAGTTATTTCAGTAGAGTTATGACTTAGAGTTAGAGTTAACAACTTCCAAAATCCTGAATTCAAGATTTTGGACTGCCAAAATCCTGAATTCAAGATTTTGGACTACCAAAATCCTGAATTCAAGATTTTGGAAGTCCAAAATCTTGAATTCAGGATTTTGGAAACTTAACTCTAACTCTACAACATAACTCTATGAAAATAACTCTAAGAATAGCTGTCCCCTGGGCAAATTCACAGGAGAACATTTTTAAAACTAATTACTTGTCAACATTTTTTGTTAATTTATGCAAAAGAGACAACAAGGCCAGAACAAAATGATTAAAATTTTCAAATTTAGTCTTTTATCCTTACACATCAAAGATTTAAACGTGACACAGTGGAAGGTTCGTGCTATCTGGCACATCGCTGTCTTGCCTTATAACTGGCATATTTTTAGCCCAAAAAGATCTAAATCATCCTAACTATGTCTTTAAAGTATTTTGAGAGACGCATCGATGCAAAGGCGCTTATCTCTTATCAGCAATTCACTTGTCAAACATCGAGAAAATTGTGCCTTTTTTCTGATTATACAGAAGCTCGGTTTGATCAATTTTTAGAAAAGGCGCGTCAAAACTTGACTCTAAAAGATTCTTGAAATAAAACCGTCTTTTTAACATAAAAAATAACACCCAATTACCCGTTTTACGAGGAAAAACAGCAAAGCTTGGTTTTGTTTGATCACGAAGTCTTCAACTAAAAGCCTTCGGAACAAATATTTGATCACAAAGCTTTTGTGAATGGAGAATTAATGGGCAAACACAGGATTCTTTTGAGATTAGACTAGTTAGCTAGAGTACGATACTTCGATCATGTCGGCTTAAACCCAAAATTTCAATGATAAGGAATTTTGAAGTCGAAAGTTCAAAATGACATGAAATCTGTTTACCTATTCGTTTCAGTCAAATTCTTGCAACATCACAACGTTTCCTGCCACCAAATCATTATGCTCAATGTATAAATTTAGGATGAAATTCAACTATTAAATCGTAAAGAGGCGTATTTAATGAACAAATTGCAAACCCAATAATAGACATTAGAAATGCCGTGAGAGAAAATAAACTGCAACACTCCTGTGCTTTTTAAAATTTATCACGTACGACGGAACTTTTGGAAGTTGACCCCAGCCTACTTTTCTTAATTTCCGCATAATTTACTAAATGTCACTCGTTGCTATAAAAATAATGCATCTCTCATTTTCTTCGAAAGAGCCCTTTCACTCGTATGCTGCACGAATGTATATGTTATTGTTTAGAAAGAAAGTCTTTAAAATGTGTTTACAATTGACGGACCCTTCAGAAATTACCCACACTCAAAGCGCGTTTTCAGGGCGTTCACAGCGGTTTTTGAAACAAACGCGAAGTGAAGTTCTTTTGACAGTTGGGGATATTTTCAAACCAGATGAAAAGGTTCGATCGAAGAGACAAAATGATGAGAACCTTACCTACTTCAACAAGTCAATCATTTTCCTTTTCAAATCTCACAAATTAACCGGCTGATCGAGATCTCTCGGTAAAAGCATTCTAGTACAGACATGATCAAAGGAAAAGAAATTCGCCTCTTTTAATAAGTAGGCATGTACTTCAATTCTTTCATGCTTCGACTTGGTCTAAGGGAGTGGCAAACAGAAAGAAGAACTGATCATGTTTTAGGGGAAAGAGAGGGACATTCTAAACGCTCTCGATTCAGAAAGAAAGTAAAAATTATTAAACACTTACTCGTTCGATGTCTGCAAAGAAACGCCACGAAGGCGAGAAGGAGAAAAACCATGCGACACATTTGCAGTTTTCAGAGTTTTTCTTCTATAAACTTCAGATTTTTTCCTTCTACCGATGAAAGACGAAATGACGGCTTCAGATCCGCTTCGAGGTTGACTGTTGTTACTAAGCGAGATGTTTTGAATCTCCCGACGCGAAGTTCAACCAAAATGACTCCTGAAACCGAATGCCACTAACCGATGCCAATGGATCACATTTCTCTTTGCAACGTGTTTACCTACAATTATGGGTTACAGGTTTCCTGTTACAATTAGATTGCGTCAAATTCAGAAGATGCGATTCTTGACACCTTTCGCGTCGTTTAGTGATGAACAACAAATGTGCAAAGAAATGCTTTAACTGAATGCTAATGATTGAAATTTACCGCATAAAAGTGACATTTTTCTAATTCAAGGATGTGAGTGTTTTGAACGCAAATGTTTAATGAGATCCCAACGGTAGCAACAAGTGAATTTAAGAACGACTGTTTCAAGAAAGCTTATCAGTTGCTTTTAAAAAGGGTATCACATGGAAACCACAGTTTTGAATTCTTTAGCCTATGTTTACAAAAGAAATAAAAGGCATACGAAAAAAAACAAAATTGTTTTTTCGGCTCTCATGCCGTGAGGCAAGGATTACAAAGTCTTCAAACTCAAACTGTATGTGTGAACAAAACGCTTTCTTTCGCAAGATCCTTTCTCCGCCAGGAGGCGGAAATCAGTTTAAAATCACAAAGGGAGTTAATTTCAAATCAATTTCTGTGATTATTTGACACGCTTTGTCGCCTTTTCGTGGAAACCCTTCATGAATGGGGAAACCATTTTCCCTTGACTATGGCTGGCAAGTAAAAACGCTGTGACTCAACCTTTTGTGTGATGCTCTCCGTGGTGGTGGAACTTCAAAGCTAACTTGCGCTTGGTACAACAAATGCTCAGCTAAGCCATTTGCTCCAAAAAGTGACGAAGAAAAAACATGGACACGAAAACGAAATACAGCGCGAAATGTGCATTCTAATTTCCCGCCAAATGAGCAGAGTCACGCATGTATATTATGGTCAATCGTGGGTTCGTTTAATCATTTTGTGTGTCCTCGTCTCTTTGCTTCTCTGCTCGGGTTGATGATCTCGTGCTTGTCCGGTATTTCTACGTGTCGTTTTCTCCAAATGTGAGCCATTGAAACTTGGAAGGAAACAAGTTTGGAGCTCTTCTCTTTTTGCACAAAACTGAACAGACATAAATTACCCGAAGAAATTAACCATCAAAGGGTAATTTGTTGTGTTAGAAATCCCAGGATATCTACCTGAGGGTTGTCGTAATCAAGGAAATTGGACTCGCAAGGAAAGAGGGTGTGAAGTTCCGAGGCTTTAGAGCCGGAAATGTTCTCGTTTACATAGTCGCTGATTGCGTCATCGACAAACCCAAAAATTTATAGGGATAAAGTGAAGATATTTTGAGCAAGAGTCGATACAAAGTAGATTTGATTATGCAGTACCCTACTAAATAATCAAATCTACGTTGTATCGCACTCCCGCAGTCGTGTAATTCTGAATACTTCACGGTGGCTGTTATGCTCCCATAGTCACACAGTGGAAAGTTAAGTTAAATTCATAGGGTGTATAACTAGTCCTCCCACAGTCACACAGTCGTAATCTAAAAGGAATTAAGCGGTGTATAATTAGTGCTCGCGCAGTCGAAAGCTTAATCAGTGAACGAGTGCCATATTCTTCACTCGATCTTGTAAAAGTGTACTTAACCGAACCGTAGAATGAAAGCTAAAATTTTAAGAGTGCTTAGGCCTAATCACTACTGAAACGAGCGCTTAGGCTTAATTAATCGGTAAACGAGTACTATATTCTTCACACGATCTCGTAAAAAGTGTAGTTAACCGAACCGTAAATTGAAAGCTAAAATCTTAAAAGGTTTTTCAGATTATTCTAAAAACGTGTTGAAAGCTTTGCAAAAATGCAAATTTGACGAGTTCGGGATTAGTTCTGCAACAGTCTGGCGAAAACCGTATGCAAAGGAGATGACTGCGGGAGCAGGTTTTTAATCTCTAGAGTTTAGTGGCCAGGTATTCTAGAATCTAGCCTCTACGGAGAACGGAGCACACGGCTGCTTGCTTGAAAACTCATAAAACAAAAAAACCAGCTTCCAAGCCACCAAGCAGGATCATCTCATTCTCGGATTTTTAAAAAGTGCTTAAAGGCGTGACAAATCTACCACCTCCTTCCAACTTTTCGCCCCAGCTTTTCACCCAGGGATAGGATCTCTTTTTTTAGAATCCTAAGAGAAGCGAGCCAGAACAGTGGATTCTGAAGGTCTTAAGAGTCCCTGCCCGTAATTATCAAACACAACTCGGCAAGAGTCGAAAATTCGATTTCGCTCATATTTTTATGGTAGACAGGCTAGGGCATAACAAAAACTAATGGATAGTTTTTTCGGCAAAATATCCTTTTATTTCAAAGAAATATGCAAATTACCAAATTCCGTTAAAATCGCCATGTCACGCACTATTTTATTAAACAACTTTGAGAGTCTCGCATGGAAAACAA
>JALIRR010000930.1:80000-90079 GCA_023091755.1 Montipora sp. Colony 1 RG-2022 | reverse complement strand
TACATGTATTACAGCTTTAATCAACAAAAATTCTCAAGAGGAAATACAGTTGCATTTAACCTAGAACAAAACGGAAAGTTTATGGTTAGCAATGCACATTTTGCAATCTGGGCTCAAACATCTTCCTATCTTGCCATAGCTTCACATGTGGTCATGCACCTCTTGGTTTTCTCAGCTAACTTCTGAGCTAATTCATATTAAAAAGTTTTCTAACCAATAATATTTTACATTGCAACACACCTCAGGCCAAAAAGCAAATGCGAGGAGTCCTCCTACTACTTCCAAAACCACAATGATAATCATGACAATCATGTACTGTAAATAAAAAAATTAATTTAATAATATTACACATGTCCTTGAACATTTCCATTTGATAAAATGAAATTGAAGGTAATTTTTAGGACATATACAAAGCATGGGAGGTGTAGTGGCCTCATGGTTAGAGTGCTTAACTCCAGATTTAGTGGTCCGGGTTCGGATCCTGGCCGGGGACATAGTTTTGTGTTCTTGGGCAAGACACTTTACTCTCATGGTGCCTCTCTCCCCCCAGGTGTATAGATGGGTACTGGTGAAATGCTGGGGGTAACTCTGCGATGGACAAGCATCCCATCCAAGGGGGAGTAGAAGTACTCCCAGTCGCTTTAAGCTACAGAAGCCGGGATAAGTTCCAGCCTGATGGGCCTTCTGGCTCGTAATTTAATCAGGAGTCCATGACTGCGAGCAAACAACTTCTTACTTACAGACTGATCTATTTTTAGACTACCTTTTCCTAAAAAAAAAAACAAAGACAGTTCCAGTTTGGTGATGCTATGATATTAAGTTAGTTTCTTACGATTGGTCTTCGGCCTCCGAAGTCTCCAAATACAGTGTATGGGAGAGGGAAAGATTTGCAATATGTCAATCAAAACTGACAACAACAACCACCTTCATTTTCACTCTTATCACACAAAATTAATATTTAAGTAAAATTAAATAGAGTACTGGCTGCCCAGAATAACAAAACATAATTATTATTGCAGCTTGCCTGCATGCATTAGCCTGTGTCTGGAAGCAATTATGGCACGAGATTCTTTTGCCAAATACCAAGAGTGGTAATGCCAGGACCAAGCAATAGCAAAACTATTTTTCCACCCCAATAATTTTTCAAAGCACTCAGATATAAACCTTAGTAATTATGTGATTCAAATTGTATGAATTCAAGTCAAACTTACAGTTCTTAGAAAGCAGATGTTTTCTCTCAGGGCACCGACTGTACCGAAAAAGGAAATGATGAAGATCAAGCTTCCAACAGCAACCATCACAGCTGCTGGATCAGTTGAGATGCTGGCGAAAGTATTATAATCACTCTTTTGAGTGATAGCCCAAAGGCCAACTCCCATCATAACACCACCAATGCACTGGAATAAAAGAATTGCAATAATCATTATGTTTAAAAACACAAAAACCTCTACCAAAGATCAAACAGCAAAATTAATTCCTGGAAATAACAGCTACTAGTCATGCAAAAATAATTATGTCTATAATTGCACATGATCATCAAGTGCAAATCAAATCATCAAGTGCAAACTTATCTCCACATCCAGGTGATCTGGTTAACGTTAACGTTAACGTTAAGGCCGTATCCCACAACCTCATGCTGCCATATTTTTGAATTCAACATGGCAGAGGCGAGGTTAGATCTCGTCGGGTCTACTTGCATGTTCATTCAGTAGCAGAAAATGTGGTAGACACGAATGATCTGTTGAGTTTTGGCGATGGAAATACTGCAAGGAGTTTGGAAACAACACCTAAGGCCGCGTGCGGTTGTGGGATACGCCGTTAAAATTGTTCTTCCCTGTCCTCCAAATCACGTCACCAGATCACCTGGATGTAATTGGATGCATGCCCAATTTTGACATGCAACACGAAGTGTCCATTCAAGCCTTTGCTGCCTATTTCCAAAAATAAGGTAAGTATTCCTTTTAGCTTAGGGAAAATGCAGCAGTTTATCCTCACTTGAGGAGCAGCATTTGGGAGAAACTTTGTAACGTTAAATGCCTGTATTCCGAGACATGAGTGATGTTGAAGTTGGAGAGAAGAGAAAGAGGACAAAGAAATCTGTGTGCATCTGATTGGGGGCCTTTCTGGACATACACCTGCATGTGCTTTATGGATGTACGAAGGATACATGTAGGAGAAGGCCTTGGCAACTAGTCTTGCACTTCTGCCCCCGGTTGCTCAAATGATGGATAGCGCTATCCGCCTGGATAAATCACTATTCAGTGGATAAGTGAATAGCGAAACCAAGTGCGCTATCCAATGGATAGTGATTTATCTGGTGGATAGCACTATCCACCTTTTGAACACTGGGGGCCTGGTGTTACTGTTCTTTAAACAACATTGGATATAATCACATTATTATGCTTCAAACACATCATTTGGCACTTATGAGTCCTTTTTGAAACTGCTACATTTTTCAATTCATTTATTTGCAATGAAAATGTAGGTTTATCTGTATAATTTAGAATTGTTTAGAACTTGTTTTGGGGAACTCTGTGGTTTAAATGGTACTTGAACTGTAATGATTGAAAGCATATTATGTAGCATACATTAATTATGTAAAAAATAATAAACAAAAACTAAGAAATTGTCGCAGATACACAATGACTGCAAAATAATGACCCCTTCACTGTGTCTGGCACACAATGAAAAAGCCATCAAAGGACTGATTTTTCAGTGGGTAAATACAGAATTGTCAATCCATAGTCTTACAGGACTTCCAGACTTGAAACTGTGTACATTGTATCATGAAACTGTAAACTAAGGCTTCAGAACTAAGCTGTTCAGCAAATAATTTTCTTGAAATCCAAGCTTTGGATTTTGTAAGTTCTTAGTGGCATTTAATGAAGTCTACTCAGATGCAATAGTCTTAGGCATGGGTCGCACTTGGCAAATCTTTGCCGGAATTTGTTTACTTTGTGGTGGAAATCTGTCATCGCGGGCCTTTGCTTAGTGCTTCGGCAAAAACTTTGCGAATCGGCAAAACATCAAATACGCCGTAGTGCTTGGGTGGGGCAGGCAGATTTTCACAAAGTTGAGCCAAACAATGGGAATCACAGCGGTAACTGTCAACGCTTGTTAGTGTAACATGAAAAACGATACGCGTGGGAAGTTCAGTTCTAGTTCGCGGTTTAAAATA
Organism: Montipora sp. Colony 1 RG-2022; assembly: GCA_023091755.1. Lineage (NCBI taxonomy): Eukaryota > Metazoa > Cnidaria > Anthozoa > Scleractinia > Acroporidae > Montipora > Montipora sp. Colony 1 RG-2022. The sequence continues at coordinate 86,901 of JALIRR010000930.1, read as the reverse complement.
TGGTTAAATGAAGTTCTTGTGACTCTAAGCTGCTGACGAAAAAATTCCCCTGGTACTGATATGTTGTAGTTGTGTAGATCAAGCCACGACTCTAACGGGCGGGGAACTGACCAGGTATATGGTGATCGAGCTATCCTTCGTCGACATCGATGTCTTCCTCTGATCATGGCCGCAGTTAAAACAGTAAAACATTCCTCTGCCCATCGTTCGTATATCAAGCGAAAGACAACAAACTGCTGTAGGTTAAGCTGAATGAACAGACCGCGATTGATATCATGCCTTTTGAAAGCACATTGGTAAACGACGTGGTATCTAGTATCTGGTTACTGACAATTATCTCCTTAAGTGCGACCCGCTGTTTCTATCTAAAAGTTTTCCTTTCCGGTTGCGGTTTCAAATTTTTGTGGTTTTTTAGCCGGCAAAGATTAAAACTTTTCCCAAATGCGACCCATACCCGAGATGAAAAAAGGGTTCACAGTTGATCTAATGATTTGCTCACATGACTCACCACACAGGGCTTATAATGATTAATAGCAAGATGACTTTGATAGAATATGAGCCCTAAAAGCATTCGCTAAAGGGGATGCAAGGAATGTGTATACACTCCATGGAATGACTGATTGCCGTTTGAAAATCATTTTTGTACCCTAACTTTAATTAACTGTGAAAACTTTACATGCTTAACTACACAAACAAATATGTCATACCGAACAATAATCTTTTAATTATTGCTAAACTTGTTCTTGGCTAAAATTCTGACTACATCTACACATGGCAATAACCATGGCAGTGCATTTGATATTATAAAGAGTAGGCTAGTTTATTCTGGTCTCCACAACCAAATGAAATCCTAGTCAATTTCTCACTACTTTAATTAAATTAGTGCCTTGGAGTGACTATGAAGGATACAAGAACATAAAAAGGGAGGCCTTGGGCTGTAAAAAATGCTCTTTAAGATTTTACAGTGGAGAAAATGTAAACTCATATTGAAGGCCTGTATTGAAGGGTTGTCTAATTTTGCACCGTGACGTATCTATTGCGGAATTTCGGGCTCGATTAGAACTCCGCATTTATCGCATTATTAAGCCATCTTCTTTCGCAGAGTATACTCATCTACTTGAGAGAAAGCAGTCATCACTTAGTAAAGCGAAATTAGTCTGAACTTCGATACATAATTTCAAGGAAGGAGAGGCACTCATTGCAATTACGTACATTTGTAAGCTTACGAATCCCAACTTTTATAAGCGACCAAAGTCACATGAACATGCATGCATCTTACCCAGTATAGAAGATTAAATGCAAAGAGTGTGTATTTTAGAAACCTGCTAACTTTTCCTTCTTCATTCATCTTGCAAGAACGAAAATATCAGGAGACAATTCCTTGTGTATTGCAACGACAAATTGCTTCCCTTCTTGGAAGACGCTGCTAAATGCATATGTTAGCATACATTAGTATAACTCAACTTTGGTTCCAGACTCCTATGATTGCAGGCGGTAATTTTTGTTGCAACACGTCCTCGCCTATAAATTTCTCGCCTATGAATTTTCGAAGATAATTAATCAACATTGTAATTGTAATTGTAAAAAGCTTTAAAATACAAAGCGATGTATGGCATTCGTTTCCAAATTGAAGATTAATTATATCTGAAAAATGCATGTTTTCTCCCAAATTTCCTGGATACCACGGACAAGAGCATTTGCTAAGTTCTGCTTTTCCGCATACTGAAATTTAAATTGACCAATCAGAATTCAGCAAGCAGGAAAAACTGTGCTATCCGAAAAAGAATCTGTGGCAAGTTTTTTGTCAACAAACTTTGGCACCGAAACTGGGTTGCCAGCGAGCGCCGATTCGAACGTCAGCTGTTGTGCTTTGACTGTTATTTGAGCTTTTTCTGACTAATTTATACATATATACATACTTTATTTAAGGTATCATAAACAAATAAATACAAGTAATACCCTAAAAAGAAGTTTAAGAGGTTAACCCTATGTAAATAAACTTCCAAAATAAAAATCAAAAATATATGTTTATAAGTGGAACCTAAGAAATACACATGTATGATTTAAGAGCTATTTTAAAATGTCTCAAATTTCCTACCTCAACAACATTGGCAGGCAGGTCATTCCATTCGCGAATAATTTTAACGAAGAATGAATATTTATAACAATTACAGTTCGCCGATTTAACTTGTAGTTTGTAGTTATGATTGGACCTGGTACGTTTTGAAGCGAACTTAAAAAAGTCACGAAAACAAAGACGAATTCAGTCCAATATTTCGAATAACGTGTAAGAAGACGTCAAAACTGTATTGATAATATATTTATTTGTGTTAGCTTCGCGAAGAAGACTTTGATGGCGGCTTTTAGACGGGGTAGATCGACAACAACGGCGTTGACGCACAGAAGTGCACCGTTTCCTGTGGAAGGGCAAAGAATGACATGATAACACAGTTTTTACTGCCGCTATGCACGGCCTGAACTGTGCAAAAATATCCCTGTATTAATAAGAACCACCCATGGGAAATCCGAGTATCTCGAGATGCGCAGAACGTTTGGGCAATAACAATAGTAGGCACCGTCCTTTTAATGTTGTTTGTTGGCGAGTGATAATACAGCATTATCAAATACTGTTTAAAATATTGTCTCTAAACAGCTAGCGGTGTGGTGGTCAACTGGCTAGGTGACGGGTTAACAATGTTCATTCCCAGGTTCGAGTCTTATGTTCATACTCCTGACTTGTCTTTTCAAACAAATATGACTATTTCCCATGATCCATATAAAACTTTCAGTCTCCTGATTCAAAGCAAATTAACAATTCACGATAATTGCGAATAGACCAATTCCGATATATTAAAATAAAGTCCTAAACATAAGACATCATTTCGAGGCTCTGGGGAATAAATATAAGGATTTGTATGAGTTTTTTCCCAAGAGCCTCGAGATGATGCCTTTTGTTTGCGACTGAATTTTAATACATCGAAAGTGGTCTATTCAAACGGGTTGGTAACTCATAATTTTGAATTTTGGTCGCCATATTGGAAGTCGGAAGATCTGGGACAAGGGAGGAAAGACCGCCGGTCTTTCTCTCCTTCTCCCCTCCCCCTCCCTCTGCCACTCGTCCCAGATCTTCCACCCGTCCAATATGGCGACCAAAATGCAAAATTACCGCCTCCAAGCAGACAAATATTCACGCTAACAAACAATAAGTTGCCAATAATTAACATTTACTCCAACGTAAAAAAAAATTCGGAGCAAGAAAATCCACCTACATATCCTGACAGCAAGTACTGTTTACACGGCTACCGCAGGAGCCCATGAGAGGAAGTAAAAAGTAAGTAAGTAAGTAATTTTATTTAAAAACATATTGCATATGAGCGATAGCTCGTTTAAATGCAAATGTGTCATAAAAAATTACAATGTGATAATTAAGATAATCTTACATGTACAAGTAATGAGTGAAAAATAAGAAATAAGAATTAAATCAACTGAAATGAATAATAACCTATTACAATAATCAATAATTCAATAAAAGAAAATATTGGTAATTAGACTGTCTATTTACAAAAAATACAGCTACAGTCATACGATGAAGACAATTGTATGTTTTGTAAGTTCTTCCGAAATGTAGAAAGGGATTCTGACATCCTTATTTTGTCTGGTAGATTGTTCCATTGTTTACTAGCCTGGTACGTGAAAGAATGTTGCATATAAGATGAGGTTGGTCTTGGAATAACAACCTTAAGATGGCCCCGTAGGCTGTAGCCGTTGCTACGCAAGATAAACCTTTCCCGAATGCAGACTGCAGATCGCAGACTGTCGCCGGTGAGACTGCCCACAAATAGCGCTGATAAACAATGCACCCATTTTGAAAGGGTTAGCTTTCGATAACTGCGAGTTACGGTTAGTCTGCAGTCTGAAGTCTGGAGACACTGGCTCATGAGCTCATATTTTTGTGTTGCACCCACGTGACACGACAGCCATGTTGGATGGCAATCAAATACAATTTCTTTTCGCATAATTTGCATATTAATAAAGTTTAGTTTGCAGTGGAGAGCTTTCCATCCAACATGGCCGCCATGACGTCAGATAGAAGCCGTCAATAGACCAATTTCAATATATTAAAATATTCAGTCCTAAACAAAAGGCACCATCTCGAGCCTGTGGGGAATAAACGCATACAAATCCTCAAGACCGGGACACATAGGCGATAAGTCTCTGCGACACGTCGCGGGGACAAGTCGCCGCAACAATTCGCCTCGTGTGACAGGGTTAATTCTTCGAAAACCATTGTCGCTACGATCAGTTGCACGAATTCCAACCAGTTTGAAATAGTTCGGCTGATCGCAGCGACAAAATTAGCGAAAGCAGTGTCGTCGCACCATGTGTCCACTTCCGGCAACAAGTCGCTATCACAAAATATAAATGAACCAATGAGAGAGCGTCATATAGTCCTCCATATTGAATTAGAAAGCTAGTTCACATTTCCCCTAATACGAGATCACTGCGTGTGAACAGGCGTCGTGTCGCAGCGACTAGTTTTACAGACGGAGTGACTTGTCGCCTAGTGTGTCTCTGCCTTTATATTTATTCCCCAGAGACTCAAGATGATGCCTTTTATTTAAGACTGAATTTTAATATACCGAAATAGGTTTATTTGTTACCTCTCGTTACCACAGTGTTGCAAATGGGATTGCGTTTTCTATTGTCAGCAGTCATGGGTCACGGGTGCGTGGAAGCCTCATGTATCCCTTATTATAGTGTATTTAAATTACATTATAGGATTAGGGTTATACCTTTGTGTATCCATGTATATCACTGTATACCCCTGTATACCCATGCATACCCCTCTGTAAATAACTTATAATTAACAATTATTGGATGAGGTTGAGCATGTTAGCGATAATTATCAAGGCCAAAGTTTGTGTTATCTGCCGAAGCCGACGGCTGAGGCGGATAACACAAACTGAGGCCTTGATAATTATCGCTAACATGCGAAAACCGAATTCAATAATTGTTTTATTATGCATATTCCTGAGTTGAGCTCCGCCATTACAAAACTGATCAAACTGCTGGTTAGTGTGTTAGGTGACGTCACTTCTGCATGCATAAAACTATTGTCTGTAGGTATGACGTCAGTTCTACATATATAAAATCTATTGTTTGTAGGTATGACGTAAGAGAAACAGAGCAAGCAAGAATTAGCTGCTTGCTTATAGCCAATCAAAATCGAGCTGGTGACACCAATGTATAATAATATAATTTAAATACATCACAATAAGGGATATATAAATTACTTATCCCCCAGTGGTCACGAAAAGCCAGCTCCCAACATCAGTGGCTTCATAGCCCAGTTGGTTGGCGCATCGCACCGGCATCGCCGGGTCACGGATTCAACATTTTCAGGCTTCTCTAAGCAATTGCTAAAATTGCGTTCGTAACTGCAAGGATCAAAGCTTCACTTGGGAATAACTTAAATAAAGTAAGCTCTTCATGTATCTTTAATTATAGGGTGAAATACAAGATAGTGAGGGATACAGGAATGTATGAGGGGGCTGGAAACGACTGAAGAGGTACTCAAAGTTGGAAACTGGCAGAAGATGCAGTAGATTTGGAGACGTTCAGAGACGTTGTTCCTCAGAGCAATCCCCTCAGTTTAAGGACGTTCGCGCCCAATATTTTCCCACGTACAGAATTTTTTTAAACTTGCCACGCAGAAAGGTAATGATCTACTTATGCCAAAAAGGCAAAAAAATGGGAGGGGGGGGGGGGGGGAAGTCACCGTGCTCGTTTTCGAGTTTTAGAAGCTTGCGTTATTTTAAGACGACCTTAGCTTACAATAGTCAACAATAAAAAAGCTACATTAGTGAAATTTAGATCAGGTAAACGTACTCAATTCAACATAACTAATATAAGTAAATAAACTTTTGCAATAAACTGATATCCTTTTCTGAGATGACATAGACCTTGAAAAACGATAGATATTAGTCTAAGAAAGAAAACTTCAGTAGCACAAGAGCATAAAAGGCGAAATATTTGTAACTTCTCACGTACACATTTTTTGTTTTTTGTTATAATGGACAAAATCAGAAAAGGAAATGATCCACGGAAAGAAAAATGGGGGTCACCGAGCATTCAAGAGAGTAAAATCGCTGCGAAGTTCACAAAGAGATTGTCTACTCGCACAGTCACATCATTGCGTGACATTTCCGAGAAGACCTGGGTCCACAGCTATCCCATGATGCCACACGCTTTCACGTTCCCTTCTTGTGGAAAATGTTTGCGCCTTTAGCATCTTTTTTACCTTCGTGGTCTGCGATGCATGATGTGTGCGTGACATGCGCGAAAAAATGCGCAGTAGCAATGGGCGCGAACGTCCTTAAGTGAATCTTTATCATGATGATGATAATGATATCAATGTTTTGGAATGCACTGAACGGCAAATAGATTGTCGTATGACGTAAATACGCTGTAATCAGTGAAACCTGGCGAGAAGTTGATGGAGCTCTTTTCTATTTAAAATCATCATCATCATCATCATCATTCTCCATAGCCTAAGGCGGCCGTAAGTGCACCCTCAGAGACCAGAGTAGTTTCTTCCACTCTCCTCGGCACTGTGACCTTCTGACAACTTCGATGATTGTAAGCCCCGTCCATTATGTTATATTGGTCAAACATGCCTTCCTAGGTCTTCCCTTTCCTCTTTTGTTGGGAGCTCTTCCATGCAGGATCATATTTAACATGATCGCAGCTCGAGGCGTAGTCGTTAAGTGGCTAACAATAAGTGAAAGGTGAAGTTTGTCAGCGAACAGTCCAGTTCTTTGCCACCAGCTTGCGGACATTGTTCTAGATTAACGACAATAGTAAATTCAGGGCAAATAAAGAACTCATGTTGAACCCTTCT